>CM062251.1:1183550-1427153 GCA_031216285.1 Syzygium syzygioides | reverse complement strand
ATGCAAGAATACGGTTTCCTGGTCTTCCCTCCAGCATGGCGCTCAAAGTCGCAGGGAGTGATGTACTGCACGATTCAACATAGAAGACAAGTTACCTAACATATCCCCAACTCTTACTGTCTTCTTCAACTATAGGACTGAACAGAAAGAGAAATAAATCAGGGTACAATCGATTGCTTACTTTAGAGTTGTTGCATTCGTTGCAGCTACAGAGAATCTTCGATCCTTTTATAACACCGTGAAGAATTATCTGTGGAACTCCGTGCGTCAAGTATCGAATAAAGAACCAGAAAAATTAAGAAGAACAAAGCATTAAAGAGACTGTACAAATGACCATACGAGAAAGAACTTACATTACGGCTCCTCAAAGTGTACTTCACTGGAGCCCCATCAAATACTCCGGTCGATAACAGACTCTGATTGGATAACGGGTATATGTTAGGGCCAGGCTCACTAGCCATGGCTAACTTCTTTCCTCTGCATGCTTTCTGGTTTTTTGCGTTACCAACCGGATTCGGATTGCTCTCTGAAGTAAGAGGAGCATTTGGCTCAACTACTCCCACCTGACTAGTTGCCCCTGAAGATAGAGTAGAGTTCTGATTGTTTGTCGTCGCCTCAACATTGGCAGTGACCTTGACTCCTTCAGGAACAACGCCATTTCCTTTGTCGTCCTCATTGTTGCCACTTGACGTTTGATGTGCATTGCATCCACCACTGCTAATGACAAGAACATTTATGTTCTCCCGACGAGCATTTGGCATAACGGTGTTTGTTGGGCTAGTAGCTTCTGACAAATGAGTGTAGTTTCTATAGTCCAAAGTTGCCTTATTTTCAACAATGGCCATGCAAGATGTATCTTCCATAGGTCCTCCATCAACTTTGCCAGAGGCAATTGTATTTGTCTCCACCTCACAGTTGCTGCCTAAAGTGAGACGCGGGTTCAATCCTTCATTGTGAATCATATCCATTGGAGTGTCATTCCCATTTTTAATCTGACACGAACGACCCGAAGCCAAGAAGCTGCCATAGTACTTGTTAGAGCCAACAGTCCTCAACAATCTTCCGTCGCCGACCTTTCTAGAAGAGTTCCTTATTGGCGCAGACACGACATTTTCTGAATCAAGAACGTCATTAACTTTTGCCTTTACGATGTCATTGGTATTGTGAGAATTCGCTAGGGCATCACCTTGACATGCATCCTTGAAATCCTTCCTTCCAGCGCTCGTACCATCAGTACCAAGTGACACACTAGCCGTGTATAGAGATGGTGAGGGCCTCGCTACAAGGCAGCCTCGGACTTGCCCCGGAATTGACGGACAACTGGAATTGGTACCAAGTGACACATTAGCTTTGTCCAATGGATAAACACTGCTTAGCAAAACATTTGGCCCGTTGATGGCTACTTCAATTGCTTGTTTCTTGTTGCTTGACATTCCTAAACGAGTTATGTCCGTTAGCCACGGATAGGCACGCTTCGGAGAATATTTTCTGGGCATATAATAGCTCAGTCCAATATATTTGCTGCAACCGTTGTCCTTTGTCATTGGATAGAGTTCCCGCCCGAAGGTCTAGAAATTAAATGAATAATTTCATTTAGTGGAGATAGAAGACTAATGTACACAAATAGAATCTAAGCATCTTGAAAGAAAAAGAAATGAGTACGGCAAGGGAAACAAGTATAATTTCCCTAGCAGAACGAAAAACATCTAGTCATGCAGACGATGTAAATCACTCTGATATAAAGCCCACCGGATAGGGTAAGGGCAACTATAGCAATTTGAAGGAACAAAATAACTCTTATCGTGGTATAATTAAAGCGGACTGCCTACATAAACAAAGATACGTACAGTTTGTGATTCTTAATATTCATATAGACCACAATACAACAAAATCCACCAGCTATAACGTAACGACATGCCAATTTACAAGCTTTACACGCACATGCATTGTGGTGATTAAGGACATAATGGAAAGACATTGTTCAAGTGAGATCTTTGTTTTCTCTTTTAAGCATTCTACTCTTTTTAATTGCACTGCAAGGCTTGATGTCAAAACAGAAAGATCAGTTTTTCTTCAAGAAATCCCCGATTGAAGAGTTTCTTGAAAAAGATCCGTCTTCGTTCTAAACCGTTGCCAAGATTATATTGGAGAAAATGTGGATGTAACAAGACCTGCCAGTTTCTTACTTGACTCATCATCAATGAGCTTCCATGTGAGTATGGATATGAATATTATCTAAAGCTCTCCGAAACACCTTTGGTAATTCGGTTGAATTGTCAAAGTTGTCTTGTTAACAAAGGTTCCAGGTCGCCTATTAAGCCAACTATGTCTAGGGAGTCTACACTTTCAGAAAACTTGAAACTGGCAAAGGGCGACAAATCTGAACATCACGGCAAAATTTGACATGAAAAAGGGAGAGAAACCTTCAAAACTCTCCAAAACACGTCAAGCATCTCGATGAAACCGTTAATCAAATCCTCATTAAATATCTTATCTAGCTTATATGCGAGCACAACAAAATTTGACATGAGAAAGCGGGTGAATCCTTCTTACCCCTCCAGAACACGTTAAGCGTCCTGATGAAAGTGTTAATCAAATCCTCATTAAATATCTTATCCAGCTTATATGCGAGACACAAAACATAGGTACAAAGATGAGAAATGGCAAAAATAGTTACACAAATTACCTAAATGCAATATCAGATTCATACCAGTCACTATTTCAGCATGACTTACCTTAAAGAATAGCATAAGAGAGTTATACAGTATTGGCCAAGTCCAGCAGCATACATAAGAATCCACTCTAAATTAAGACGTAAGTGCATGACTTTTCAAGAAGAAGATATTTATGGCTTACGTGTTCCGCATTTATCAACTGCGAAATGATTTTAGAGAGTTATAGAATACAAATCTGAACCATGATGAAACTCTGCTAGAGCTTGAGGATTTGAGTTTAGACAAGTATTATCTCTATAATCTCAACCTTTTGAGATTGGGGACTTGGATACTCTATGATTTATATGGCAGTAGTAGGTGATGTTAATGACCGAACCTTTTCCATCTAAATGGAGTGGGAAAGCGGATCTATAGATGCTATTTAGATCTCTTTCAAAATATCATGTTTGGAAGTTTAAAAATTTCCCCATAAAATTTAGTCTTCTAATAAGGATCAAGTGTTCGGCAACATCCTTTTTCATGTCAAAGGTAGACGAAGGAGGATTAGAAACATCTGAGGGAACAATTCGACCAATTCTCATTGTGAGAGGAACAGAAATAGGGGAAGTTTTCAGAAGTTCGATTTCTAGCAGGCTTGGCTCTCATCATCGAGCTTCCATACAGTGTCTGTTCTAGTCAGCTAGATGCGCGAACAATCAAAGGGAGGCAGAAAATTGGCATTTTTTGTTCTTTAAGATACGAAAATAGGCCAGAGAAAACCACCCGCCTTGGTGGCACTACTGGAGCGCGCACTCTTCCTCTCACAGAAGGTTGAGTGTTCGAATCCCAGACGCCGCAGGGTGACTTAACCTGTGGCACGTGTATGATGGCTAGCACGTGTCGCCCCCAGGGTTTACTCCACGGCTGTCGGTCGTGCGGGGGTTCCCTGGGTTATCAAAAAAAAAAAAAAGGCCAGAGAAAGATCTATATGTACTTGTTTATTATTGTGTTCGAGCCATGACCTTATCTTTCTGGACATACAACAGAAGATAAAGGAGCTGAAGAAAGTCTCATAGGCCTTCAAGAGGAATCTAAGATCTAGTTTGGCAACGGACAAAGTGTTAGGCACCTCTTCCAATCCAAAAATATTGGAGAGTAATTGTCCGCGATCGTAGATGATCTTCTTATTACATTTCTAACTTGGTTCGAAATGCCGTTTGCACCCCTCTAGTCAGGTGATAAGATAATCCCAAAAAGTCAAGCTTACGGTAAGTTTGCAATAAACCGACATCATTAATTACAGCCCTAGGGATAGAATTACTCAGAGACGATGCGGGTGTGTCACGCAACGCAACATGCAACGACGTCATGGTATGCTTAAGTGTCACAAGACATTTAAAGTGTTCCATTTTGCGCGCGCGCGCGCACACATATGTATATCATATAACTAGACTAACCGCATATCATTATCCCACTACTTCAAAATCTTGATTAAGTAAACATAATACGACAAAATAGTTAAGCCGGAAGTGAAAAATGTAGATCGATAGCATGAAACCTTGATCCACTAGGCAAACTATTAGCGCCAAAAATTCATAGAAGCAAAATAGCATAATTCGACAGAAAAATCGGAAGGTAAAAGCTTAACTAGGAGTTCCAAGGCCACTAACATTTTTCTTGCCTGGAAGACTTGCGAGCAAATGCGACGTCTGCTTTTTATCACCTCAAGCTCGAAGAACACTGCGTGAACCACCCAAAGATCAAATTTTTACTGTTATATAATCATGAAATTTTAAACGGAACTCGTAGATTTACTCCATGAAAAAGAACAACCGCTAGCCTACCACACAAAAAACTGTGCACCCCTGTACAAAGGTTAAAACTTTCAATCAAACAAACTTGCAATGAGTGATCTATAGAGAGAAACATGTTGTAGTGACATACAAAGACCAAGCTCAAGACTATCGTAATGAATTTCGAAGCTCTTAGAGGTGAGGTCATGCACATTTGAACCATACTTCAAATATTTAACACCTTTTCAAAGGAAAAATGAAAAAAAAAATCAACAGCAATAAAAATGGTACAGTCCATAGATTGAATAAGTACCTTGGTTGGAAATTGACCAGAGTTGTCGCCGCCGGCACGTTTTGTTCCTTGCCAGAGAGACTAGGATGATTGTATTTCTATTGGATGAGGAAGATGTATGTGAAAGAAGATGAGGAAGATGTATGTGAAAGAAAGGTTAAAAACTTGACCTTTGAGACTCTTAAATTACTAATGGCTAGAGTTTAAGAATTATTGCCTTACCATTTGTGACATTTCCATCCTCGACGTCCTTAGCTCAGTAATACGTGGATAATTATGTGAGCCCACCCTCCCCAGTCATGAGCCAGATTACATACCAAATGTGCATATTGTGAGGTGTGCCTCGCAACATGTTGAGATGGTTTTATTGATTATTGGTAGAGTAAATTTAAAAAAAAATTATCATTATGAATTGCAAATAAAGCATTTTCAGAACACAAGTGAAGAAATATTGGATCAATGACATTTAGGTGTCATATAAAAGAGAGCCTATGATATGATGAGTCGACATGTTTTTTTTTTATTGTGTTTTCTTGTGCATACCTTTCTTTTCAAATAGAAGTCCTTAAAGATTAGTTAAATTGATGAACATATTTTATGGTTTGAATAATCGACAAGTGGAGTCAATATCCTATGGATTCTTTTCCTTTTATATATCCGAAGTCTATAAAATGAGTTCCAGTAAATTAATTTCTTGCAAAGCAATAATTATATGTACAATTTAGTCGGGCTTTATATGCTATCAGCAAGTTACTTCCTATATAGCTGATCCATCGATAGAATTCACACATATTTCTTGTTGAGTTATACTTGTGCCACGGACTTAATATGGCTATTCTAGTTGTCGGAGAAGAACAAATGAACATGTTCATAATTATTGCAGGGCAATTATTAATTCCTTCGATAAGTGCTAAATTGATTGCCCTCTAAATATGGCAAAAAATGAGAGGGGGTATGAATGGTATGCTTACGTGGCTTTCATGCATGTAGATATAGAAGAGAATCCAACCGTATAATTAATGTCATATGTATCTGTGAGTTATATCTAATTTCTACCAGATACCTTCATAATTAGACTTAATTATGAGAAGTGTACAAATGGTAATAATGACCAGAGGAAGCTGCAGTTAAAGGATAAAATCATTGAATTCCTCGTTCATTTAGGTGAGTAGTTTCTTAGTAAAATTGAATTACGTGCATCCGTTGTCCTTTGTCATTGGAAAGAGTTCATGCCCGAAGGTCGAGAAAATAATTGAATAATATTATTTAGGGGAGATAGAAGACTAATTGACACATATAGAATTTAAGTATTTTAAAAGTAAAAGAAATGAGTATGGCAAGGGAAAAAAGTATACTTTCCCTAGCAAAATGACAAACATCTAGTCATGCATACGATTTAAATTGTTGCTCTAATATAAAGCCCTCCGGATAGGGTAAGGGCAACCATAGCAATTTGACGTAATAGAATAATGCTTATCGTTATATAATTAAAGCGGAGTGGCTACATAAACAAAGATACATACAGTTTATGATTGTTAGTAGTCATATAGACCACAACAGAACAAAATCCACTAGCTACAACATAATGACACGCCAGCCATTTCAGTACCTAAACTTGTTCACTTCAAGAAAATGTTTATTAGGCAGTCTAGGATTATTTTAAACTTATCCACTAACATATGAGGTGATCATGCGAGTGCGCAATCTTTAAAATAACAATTAGCAACCAAGTAAGCATTAAATAAATTTCAAGGAAAAACAAGAATCTATCGCTAAAAAATAAGAAAAATGCCATTCCTAACTAGGCTAGAGGGAAACAAAAGTGTGCAATCAAGTAATAATGGAAATGCACAAACACCGACTTAGCATTATATCTAAGAACATTCAAAATCCCAATCATAAAGCCCTGCTTTTTTATTTTTTGTTTGGGGTCAAAATTGTAAAGCCCTAATAGCTTGTTCAATTTGAACACATTTTTTTATCAAATATTTTTGCACGCTTTTAAGGAAAATTACTGAAAACCTAATTTCCAAGCTTCTTCCTAATTTTTAGAAAAAATAATTTTTTTCCGGATTTTTATTTTAAAATATTTTTTAATATTAATTAATAATGTAACATTATATTTTAATAATAGAGGATCCGTGTCGGATCTTGGGACCGACCCGGGTCCACAACCCGGTTAGCCAGACCCTTAGCCGGACTGGGCCTTACGTGCGGGCCCAGTCCAGCTCAAAACTTAAGCCCACCCAATAAAAGGAAAGAAACACCTATAGGATTAAGCCCAGCCCACAATAAAGTAAGCCCTACTCTGACAAAAAAACAAGTTAGCCCAAAGTCACTTCCGGCCCATATTAAACAATGTGTAAACCACAAAAAGATCAAAATTTTACTGTTATTTATGGAATTTCAAATAGAACTCGCAGATTTTCACCATGAAAAATAACAATGGCTAGCCTACCACACAAAAAACCATGCACCCATGTACAATGCTTAAAACTTTCGATCAAACGAACATGCAATGAGTGATCTATAGAGAGAGACATGTTTTAGTGATGTACAAAGACCAAGCTTAAGATGAGGTTCGGTCAGACACATTAGAGCCATACTTCAAATATTTCACACATTTTCAAAGGAAAATGGAAAAAGAAAAACTATTGCAATAAAAATGGTACAATCTGTGGAGTAAATAACTACCTTAGTCAGAAATTGACTAGAGTTGTCGCCACCGGCACTTTTTGTTCCTTGCCGGAGAGATTAGGATGATTGTATTTCTTTTGGATGAGGAAGATGTATGTGAAAGATAGGTTACAAACTCGACCTTTGAGACTCTTAAATTACTAACGACCAGAGTTTAAGAGTTCTTGCCTTATCATCTATGCCAGTTCCTTTTACGACAGTCTTAGCTTGGTAATATGTCGATAATTATGTGAGCCCACCCTCGCTAGTCATGGAGCCAAATTACATACCAAATGTGCATATTGTGAGGTGTGCCTCACAGCATGTTGAGATGGTTTTATTGATTATTGGTAAATACTTTTTTTTATTGTGTTTTCCTGTGCATAGCTTTTCAAATAGAAGTCGCTAAAGATTAATTAATTGTTAAACATATTTTATGGTTTGATTAATTGACAAGTGGGGTCAATATCCTATGGATTCTTTTCCTTTTATATATTTGAAATCTCTAAATTGAGTTTCAGCAATTAATTTCTTTGAAAGCAATTATTAAATGTACAATTTAGTAGGGCTATGTATGGGGTTTGAAAGTTGCTTCCTACATAGCCAATCCAACAATAGATTTCACACATATTTCTTGCTAAGTTACACTTGTGCCATGGACTTAATATGGCTATTCTAGTGGTAGAAGCACAAATGAACATATTCATAATTGTTACTGTAATTCCTATTATTGGCCGATTATTTTAAAAAATAATTATTGCAGGGCAATTATTAACTCCTTCGATAAGCCCAAATTTGATTGCCCTCGGCAAAAAACAAAATGACGGGGTTTGAATGGTATGCTTACGTGCCTTTCATGCACGTAGATACAGAACATAATCCAACCATATAATTAATGTGGTTTGTACTTGTGAGTTATATCTAATTTCTTGCATCTAAATATATAACATAATCTGATCCTATAATTGATGTCATATGTACTCGTGAGTTATATCTAAAATCTACAACTGATACGTTTCTAATTAGACTTAATTATAAGAAGAGGTTAAAATGGTAATATTGATTGGAGGAAGCTGCACCAAAAGCATAAAATCATTGAATTCATCGTACATTTAGGTGAATAGTTTTTTAGTCGAATTGAATTTGGAGTCCTATGAATTTTTTTTCCTTTGAAGGCGAGACGGAGCTTCTCTGGAGAACTATAGGAAAGCTTGTCCAAAACAATTAATACCATGAGAGGCTTGTATGGAAGTTGAAGTACTTAATGACTTTCCTATTAAATTTTAAAAATATTTATAGTTGAAAATCCGCATTAAATTTGATTGACTGGGAATTGTGTATATAAAACATAATTGATAATAATTAAATCATTCCATGTATTCATGCACACCCTAGAGAAGATTGTGCCTATCCATGCGGTAACATAGCTCTCTTACCATATTTACGAGTTGTAAAAACCTAACAGATTGATTATGTAACTACCAATCAAATCGACTGACTAATAAGCAAGCCCTTGCCGCCGAAAACCCACCATAGTCGGAAAGGGCCTGCGATGGAGGGACGGCTAAACAGGAGTCGATGAGGGTCACAGGCTCCGGTCAGTGACTAGAGACCCTTGCCCAAATTTGGGAAGGGTCACTGCCCTCCTCAGGATTGGGCGAGGGTCACCAGCCCTCCTCAAGATTTGGCAAAGGATCGCCATTCATAACCAGTGGCTGCCCTCCACCAGATTTTAACCAAACTGATATGGTTTTAACCTTATATTTCATGTTTTAGATACGTTGTCACCATGTAAAAGAGAGAAAATATTATAAAAAACCACATCAATATTTTTCATAATCCATAGACTGAGTAAATGAAAGGATTTGATTGCGCCAATTTGACAAGTTGTAGGACTAGATTGCACATTTTGTATGTTTAGGACTCAATTATATTTTCATGACAAGTTTTAGGACTTTCAATGCACTTATCCCTTTAATTAATTGATAGGTGGGGTCGATATCCTATGAATTCCATTTCTTTTAAATATCCAAGGTCTATAGAACGAGTTTCAGTAATGAAATTATATCAAAGAATCTTGTAGAATATATTCAGGTTGTAAGATTAACTTGCTCCTTTCTATGTAGGTCGGAAAAGCACAAATAGACATGTTCATAATTATTTATGTAATTCATATTATTGACGCACACTTACAAAAATAATTATTGCATGGCAATTATTAGCTTCATCGATATGCCCAAACCTGATTACCCTTCAAATATGGCAAAAAACAAAATTAAGGGGTATGCATGGTATGTTTACTCGCTTTTCTTGCATGTAAATATAGAACATAATCTCCCCTATAATTAATGTCATATGTAGTCGTGAGTTATATTTAATTTCTATCGGATACGCTCATAATTAGTATTAATTATGAGAAGTGGTAAAAATGGTAATAGTGATTGGAGGAACTTTAACAAAAAGCATGAAATCATTTGATTCTCGTACATTTATTTGAGTCGTTTTTGAGTCAAATTCAATTTGGAGGGCTACGAATTTTTTTTCCCTCATAGACGAGATAGAGCTTCTCCGGAGAACTTTAGGAAACTTTGTCAAAAACAATTTATTTATAAGATGCTTGTATAGACGAACACCTTTGTCCTATTTGGAGTAGACGAGGTTAGTCATGCAATTCTGCATATTGTTTTGGACTTCGAATTGAATCTCACGTATTTAATAGAGGCATTCACATATATTAATATAACACCATGAGGAAACAAAGCTTTCTCATTGATGCGGTACTTCATCAAAATAAAATTTATTTAGATTTTTTTGGCTCATGATTGACATGCAAACTGAATCGGTGGAGGAGAACAAAGTTTGGACCAGCAGATTTTAATTTCACCAAAATATGCAAAGTTGACCAATATTGGACAGTCGCAAAACGAAATGACTTGCTAAATGCTTCTAAAGCGATCAATCTTGCAATGATATGCAACTTACTGCAAAGAATTAAAGTGTGACATCTTAATCGGGGGAGGTGCCATTAGAGAGGAGTCGACATTAGAATGACTTTTCTAAGTGTTAATGCTTAGGGCGCATCTGGCAACTGACCAAACAGTAATTATTTCTATTTTTTGGTTCCTTGAATCAATTTTAGAACAAAGTTCCGTTTGATAAATTTTTTGTTCCCAAGCACAAATTTGCAAGAATTTGTTCCTAGAATCGATTTTGGAATAGAATCAGAAATGGAAAAGAATTTTCTTTTTCTTTTTCTTCTTCTTGGTTTTCTTTTTCTTCTTCTTCTTGGCCTATGGCCGGTCGCCGACCGCTGGCCACCGACCGCAGGCCAAGGCCAGCGAGGGCATCGCGACCCTCGCCAGATCTGGCGTGGGCAGCCCTTGCCGTCGCTCTCGCCAAATCTAGCAAGGGCGGCTCACAACCTAGGCGTGGGCGACTCTCGCCGGATCTAGTAAGGGCGACCCTTGCCCAGGCCACTAGCTGCCTTCGTCGAATCTGGCGAGGGTGTCAGCGAGGTTGCCCTCGCCTAGGCCACGAGTTGCCCTTGCCGGATCTGGCGAGGGCGGCGGCGAGGGCGTGGCCGCAACGCCCTTGCCGGCTTACCTGGCCATGGCCAAGGAAAGGGAAGGGGAAGAAAAAAGAAATAAAGAAATATTAAAAAATTTAAAATATTATTAATAAAAAGAAATTTTGTGCAGTTAATAAATGCATTTCTATTTTTTTTCTATTCCAAAAATAGAAATTTTAGGCAGTTATCAAATACTTTCAAATGCTTAGAAATTGTTCCCGAGTATGGAATAAAAAATAATTACTTATGAATAAAATGAGTTTTTGAGAATAGAATGATTAGCAAACGCACCCTTAGCCAACTAAAAGCAGAACCTACGTTTTAAGGAAGCCAATGAACAAGCATATCCTTAGTAGTGGCGCTCAGCTCCTGACAAACTTGGTTAATGGTCTTGCCATTCTCGAAGTAGATGCAAGAATACGTCTTCTTGATCTTCCATCCAGCAGGACGTTCAAACTTGCCGAGACTAATATACTGCACGGTTCAGTATAGAAGATAAGTTACCTTGCAAACCCCCCAACTCTTCCTATATTCTACAACTCCAGGACGGAACATAAAGAGAAATAAATCGAAGGACAATCAGTTGCTTACTTCAGAGTTGTTGCACCCATTGTAGCTCCGAAGAATCTCCGACCCTTTCAAAACACCATGAAGAATCATCTGTGGAACTCCGTGTGTCAAGTGTCGAATAGAGAAGAATAAAGCATCAAAAAGAGTGGGCAAATGACCATACGAGTAAGAACTTACATCACGGCCCCTCAAAAGTGTACTTCACCGGAGCCCCATCAAATACTCCAGTCGATAATAGACTCTAGTGGGATAACGGGTATATGTTAGTGCCTCCTCTGTTTGGATAATAGACTTCAGTTGGCTAAGCTTTAACAATTGGAAAGGTCAACCTAATCTCCACTCCTCTCTAGAAGCACCTCTCCCAATTAAGATGTCGTACTTTAAGTCTTTGCAGTAAGTTGCATATCAATGCAAGATAGATCTGCTCAGATGCATTTAGCAAGTCATTTCGTTTTGCGACTAACCAAAATATTGGTCAACTTTTCTTCATTTTGATGAAATAAAAATCTGCCGGTCCAAACTTTGTTCTCCTCCCCCGATTCAATTTGCATGTCAATCATGAGTCGAGAAAAGCAAGCTCAAGACTACTGCGTAGCTGGACTATCTGCATATCATTATCCCACTACTTCAAAATCCTTATTAAGTAAACAAAGCCACAATAAAACAATCGAGCCAGAAGGGATAAACAAAGATCAATAGCATACATCCTTCGATCTACAAGGATAACTCTCAATGCCAAAAAATCATTGAGCCAAAATAAAGAATTCAACGTTAAATGCGCAAGCGAAAAGCTTCATTGAGAGTTAAAAGACCTCTACCATTTTTCTTGCCTAGAAGACCTGCAAGCAAACGTGACATCACTGTTTTATCACCTCGAGCTCGAAGTATGCTGCGTCAACCACACAAATATCAAAACTTTACCTTCATTCATAAAATTTCAAACGTCACTTGTAGATTTACTCCATAACAAAAAACAATAGCTAGCCTACCATACAAAAAATCGGGCACCCATGTAGATTAAAACCTTCGATCACGATAAACATCTAATGAGCGATATATAGAGAGAGACATGTTGGAGGGACATATAAAGAACAAGCTCAAGATGATCGTGATGAATTTCGAAGCTTATAAAGGTTCGGTCATGCATATATAAGCCCTACTTCAAATATTTCACATTTTTTCAAAGGAATATGGAAAAAAAAGCTACTGCAATAAAAGTGACGTAGTCCATAGAGTGAAAAAGTACCTCGGTCGGAAATTGTCCAGAGTTGTCGCCAGCGAGAATTTTTATTTCTTGTCAGAGAGATTAGGATGATTGTATTTCTCTTGAATGAGGAAAATGTGTGGGATAGAAAGTTTAAAACATTGAGCTTTATAACTCTTAAATTTCTAATGGCCAGAGTTTAAGAGTTATTGTGTTACCATCTATGCAATTTTTATTCTCGATCCTAGCTCGGTAATATGTGACTAATTATGTGGGTCCACCCTCCCATTTATATAGCCAAATTGCATACCAAATATGCACTATCCGAGCTATTCCTTTCTGGAATGTTGTACTGGTATCATTGGATTACTGGTAGTCTAAATTTGATAACCATCATGATTATGAATTGACAGCATTTTCACAGCACAATTGAAAAATAATTGGATCAAATACATTTAGCGTCGTATAAGATAGACCATATGATTTGATGGGTCAAAATGTTTCTTTTTAGTTTGTTTTCTTGTGCATATTATTGTTTTTAAATAGATCTCGTTATAGATTATTTATATTGATAAGACTATTTCATGATTTAATTAATTGACAGGTGGGGTCACTATCCTATGGATTCCTTTTCTTTTCAACATCCAAAATCTCTAGAACGAGTTTGACTAATAAATTAGTTTCAAAGAAAATCTTATAGAATTTTTCAAATTGTATATGAGATCAGTTAGATGCTTTCTATATAGCCGATCCATCTACAACCATCTAGTGGTTGGAGAAGCACAAATGGACATGTTCATTATTGTTTTCGTAATTCTTATTATTGGCAGATGCTTTGAAAATTAATTAATTCAGGGCCATTATCGGCTTCTTCGATATGCCCAAACCTGGTTGCCTTCAAATATGGCTAAAACAAAATGAGGGGGCATGCATGGTATACTTACGCGCCTTTCGTGCACATAAATATAGAACAAAATCTGACCCTATAATTAATGTAATATGTACACGTGAGTTACATTTATTTTCTATCAGATACCTACGTAATTAGTGTTAATTATGAGAAGTGGTAAAAATGGTAATACTGACAGGAGGAAGTTGCACTAAAAGAATGAAATCATATAATTCTCGGGCATTTATGGTAATATTTGAAGTGCTATGATTTCTTTCCCTCGAAGACCAGACGGAGCTTCTCGTAGAACTTTAGGAAATCTTGTCCACAACAATTAACACCATGAGCAGCTTGTATGGAAGTTGAAGTACTTAATGACTTTCCTATCAAAATATTTCAAAAAGATTTATTGATGAAATTCCGCATTATCTTCAAATGACTTTAAATTGTGTATTAAAAACATAATTGCTAATAATTAAATCATTCCACGTATTCATGAAATAGATTGACTAATATACTTTTAACAATGAAGACCTTAAAATATAAGACTATTTAGCACGAAAAGCCGGATGCTTATTAGATTAAAATATAAGGTTTTTTTTCATTTTGAATTTCTATCTCCAAAGTTTCTTGCAATATTATATAACGTTATGGATTTCAACAAAATATAATTGTCAACTTGCTTGTTCAAAACTAGAGTTTTTCATAAAGAAATAGGTCATTATTCTGCTGTAGTAAATTTGAAGAATACCATATCTATAGTTTTTATTTTGCAAATTAAATGCAAGAAATTTCATATCATCTCATCTTATGAACCCGACAAAGACCGATCTAAGCTTAGAGTGGGTACAAAATTATCAAAATCAGGCCATTCTTGATTTTTCTCTCATGATTCAATTTCTTAAAGGATATTTATTTGTCAGGTGCATCGTGCTTTATGAATCATAAGAAAAATCTATAGTTCACCAACAATTTTAAGTCGATATAAATTTGTTGGTTCTCTTGATTAAAAATTTATTATATCTTTATCTATCAAAGGAGGATATAGCTTTGTCGCATTTCTTTCTACATAGCTATGTACACAACCTTTTGGCGTGTAGAATTCACTTATCTATAAAACGACACATAGAGATTTGTCATAACAATGAAAGGCAACTATTTTATTTCTTCACAATATTTTTTTTAGCATAAAATCGTAAGCCTAAGTAGAAAATTATCGTCTCATTGGCAGAAGGCATGGATCTCACTCAATATCTCGTATCTTGTAATATTTCTTACTTGATTTAAGCATGTCTGTGATGGGTAATACAAATTTTAGGTGTTTCACTTAATCCTACTATTCCATTTGATTCGTTTTTTATTCAGAATTCATAAAATTTTAAATTTCGATTAGCATTTTGTGTCTCGATTTGACAATTATAGATGTGGGTGATCCAAATATTGATTGGATTGCATTTATAAGAATCAAGTTATCGTATAGAAACAGGCAGTATATCTTTTTTTTATGGTAAGTTAGAATTGCCTTTATACGTGTATAATCGTGTCCAAGTATGCTTAGGTGTCTTGTTGATAGAAAGGACACGTTATTGTTGCATTGTGAGTGGTCCAGAAGGGTAAATTACCACAATACTCTTATTTTCGCGAATTAATTAATTGATATGAATTGACTAGTCGCGTAAATTTCATAACCAACATGATCATGAATTGACAGCATTTTCACAACACAAGTGAAGAATAATTGGACCAAAGACATGTAGCAGCGTATAAGACAGAGCCTTTGATATGATAGGTCAACATGTTTCTTTTTTATTTTGTTTTCGTGTGCATATCATTGTTTTTAAATAGAACTTGTTACATATTGTTTATATTAATAAACCTATTTCATAATTTAATTAGTTGACAGGTGTGGTCAATATCCTACCGATTCCTTTTCTTTTTAAATATCCAAAATCTCTAGAACGAGTTTCAGTATTGAATTTATTTCAAAGAAAATCTTTCAGGTTGTATATGAGATCAGTCAGCTGTTTTTTGTATAGCTGATCTACCGATAGCAATCTCTTGATCGGAGAAGCACATATAGACATGTTCATAATTGTTTCTGTAATTCATAATATCGGCGGATACTTTCAAAAATAATTATGGCAGGGCAATTATTGGCTTCTTTGATATGCCCTAAGCTGAAAGCCATTCAAATGTGGCAAATAACAAAATGAAGGGTATGCAAGGGGTGCTTACACGCCTTTTTTGCACATAAATATAAAACAGACCCAATAATTAATGTCATATGTACTCGTCAATTATATTTAATTTCTATCGGATATGCTCATAATTGGTGTTAATTATGAGAAGTGGTAAAAATGGTAGTAGTGACAGGAGGAAGTTGCACTGAAAGCATGAAATGATTTGATTCTCGTAATATTTATTTGAGTAATTATTTTGTTAAATTGAATTTGGAGTGGTATGATTTCTTTCCCTTAAAGATGAGATAGAGCTTATCCGGAGAAATTTAGGAAACTTTGTCCAAAACAAATTTTTTTTTTATCGAACCAAAACAATTTATTCATAAGAAGCTTGTATAGACGAACACCTTTGTCCTTTTTAGAGTAGACGAGTGTTTTAGACTTCAAATCAAATCTCACACATACAGTACAGACATCCACATATATTAATATAACACCGTGAGGAAACAAAGCTTCTCATTGATGCAGTACTTTACCAAAATAAAATTTCTTTTGATTTTCTGCACTCATGATTGACATGCAAACTGAATCAGGGAGGAGAACAAAGTTTGGACCAGCAGCCCTTTATTTTCACCAAAATAAGCAAAGTTGGCCAATATTTTGCATAGTCGCAAAGCCAAATGACTTGCTAAATGCATCTAAACCGATCTATCTTGCAATGATATGCAACCTACTGCGAAGACTTAAAGTTTGACATGGCCTTCTAATGGTACATGCAAGCCATGTGTCTCTCCAAAAATGTTACTCTTGCGAACTTGACACCTAAAGACTAAGTGTCATCACTACAAGGATTAGTCATCAAATTCTTCTTTCATTTGATCATCCACTGCGTGAGACATGACCACATGTTCTCTTCTAATCTTGCATGAATGGATTAGTTGTCTTCTTAAGGTGAAGACACTTACACATATAGGCTAGGCATCATTTCATCTACTATTAGCTGATTCGCTCTTATGTTCTATTTATACAACACATGGTAATGAAAAGATGAAAGTTTTGTGAGCTTATCAAACGTAGCCTTCCTTCTACATGCAAGCTTACACTTGTTTTCGTTCACTTAAGAGTTAGAACATTAATTCTAAGAAGAGAAAGCATAATCCTTACCATAGCATAACCTTTTAAGTTTCGTTTGAGGTAAGTGAATACTCTAGATATTAAGTTAGTTTAATCTAATCGATACTTTTAACGTGGATGGTTGTGATATGCCATTTTGAGGGAAAAATGTTGAAAACGTCTTAAACCTTTTGCATTTGTGCCAATTTAATCATAAACCTTTTTTTAGTGTAAATTCAGTCCTAAACCTTTTGTCTTTGTGCCAATTTAGTCATTCTACCTAATTTTGATCTGATTTTGCTAATGTTGATGCTGGCCGGCTTACGTGGCACTGCCGGCGATGATGTGGACCACTTTTAATAATATTTTAATCTTTTTACTTCTTCCTCTAGCCGGTCGCCGGTCCGGCAATCGGCTAGAGGCTAGGGCCGACGAGGGTCGCCGCAACCTTGTGGCCACTAGCGAAGGCTCAAGCCTTGCTGGCCATGGGCAAGGCCCAACCTCTTGCCCATGGCTGGTGGGGCTCGACCCTCGCCCATGGCTGGTGGGGCTCGACCCTTGCTAGCCTAGTGCGAGGCCGCCCTCACGGCCATTCAATCTCGCTGGATGGTCGCAAGGGTAGCCTCAAGCTAGGCTGACAAGGTTCGAGCCCCGCCAGCCATTGGCGAGGCTAGACCTCGCCAACGAGGTCATGTCTCGCCCAGCTGCTGGCAGAGGCCGTGAGGTTGAAGGCCGTGACCTCACGGCCACTAGTGAGGGCAAGGGTCGCTGGCCCCACTGACTGGAGGAAGAAGAAAGGAAAATAAAAAATATATATATTAAAAAATTCAAAAAATATTATTAAAAGTTGTCTACATCATCAATGGCGGTGCTATGTAAGCCGGCCGACATCCATGTTAATAAAATCAGGTCAAAATTAGTTAGAAGGATTGAATTTGCACAAAGACAAAAGGTTTAGGACTAAATTGGCACCAATGTAAAAGGTTTAGAACTTTTCTGACACTTTCCCCGCCATTTTGATGTGCTATAATATTGTAGGTTTGGTGGTTGTTGTTTTGTTGGCCTTTTACATGTTCAAAATGTGTGTGAATTGTTTTCTTAAAGTGTGATATTGTTGGCAGGGGCAATTGTTAAATCTGAACATGGAAATGTTATCCTTGAGCTAATTGTTGAATTCGTCATGCTGGTCTTATGCATGTTTAAAGGGTAGTTAATCATTTTAGCTAAAGTGGAGCACATTTAGTGAGTGGAAATAATGAATTTTAACTTGGAAAAGTCATATTGTTAAGTTCAGATTTAACTATCGTTCGTAAAATCTATTGATTTATGAATCTAGTAGATTTTACTCTATGAATCTGGACATATTGATCTCTAAACTCGAGTAGAGTTTACTATTTAAATTTGGATATATGTATTTTTGAACTCTAATAGATTTTACTCTCAGAATTTGGACATACTTACTTCTGAACTCAAACAGATTTTATTCTCAGAATCTGGACATACTTATTTCTGAACCTGAGCAGATTTTATTGTCTAAATTTGGATATAAATATGGACATACTTATTTCTGAACCGAGCAGATTTTATTTTCTAAATTTGAATATATCTACTTCTAAATCTGAATCTGGAAATATCTATTTCTTAACTAAGAAGATTTTACTCTCAAAATTTAGATATATATATTTTTAACCGAGTAGAATTTACTCTCTAAATATATATATATATATATATATATGTATTTATACACCTAGTAGATTTTACTCTTTAAATCTGAATATATTTATATTTTGAACCCGAACAGATTTTACTCTTAAACCAAAATATATTTACTTTCTAAATTTGAATAGATTTACCTTATGAACCAAATAGATTTACTTTGAGTAGATTTTTGACTTTTGAGTCTAATCACATGTTGCTTCATACTTATTTGCTTGAATAATGTATTTCATTGTTTTAAGGGATATATGATGTTAAAAGAAGGTGAGTATATGCGTGCAAATACTTATTTATCATGGCTTGCATGATAATAATATAGTTTTCGTCACCCACAAATCAACCATGACGATGCCCGTGTGTCGGGATGCCCCATAGGCTGGGATGCCTTGGAGGGTGTACCAAGATATCTCGGGAGTCAGGATGCCTTGAAAGGTGTACCGAGAAGCTTCAAGAGTCGAGATGCCCCTAAGGGTGTACTGGGATGCCTCAAGAGTTAAGATGCCTAGTAGGTTGAGATGCCTTGGAAGTGTTCAAGAAGAGAAGTAACGAACCTGACACATAAGTATATATGAATGTTATATATCAGATGCTTGCGTTTGAATGAAAATATTATGGAATAATGAAATGATTAGATTATTGTGGCATATCTAAATTGAAATGGGTATAACATTGATTCAAGTTCTCTGCATATAGGTTGTTTTGCATGTATGTTGTTTGTGCCAGGTGAAGTGATAAAATGATTTTTCTAACTTAAAACTAGAGATTTCATTTACTGGGCATCGGCTCATTCCTTTATTTTTTAGACATGTAGGAATGGCAATTTGCCACCAATGCTTGCTGGTTTTCCTAGATACTATGAGTGCTATTTTTTTATTGATACGACGGTGGCAATGTTTGTGACTTGTCGTTGGAGAAGATAGACGGTCCATGATGTAAAGTCTACCTATGTACAAGCAGACTTTTGAAGTATAGTGTAATATGGAGATAGGTGACATCGACCTTTATCCGAGGACTTTGGTGATTTGTCTTTTGCTCAGAAGATGTAGTAAAGTTGTAAAATTGGTGTTTAAAAAAATAAAATTAATATCCATGTTTAACTCGTGCGATTTTCTTGTATGGAATTTTATTGAGGAAAACTTTAATTGAGCTTCTACATGCTATTACTAAATAAAGAATATAATTAGAAAGGATACGTGTCACAAGTGATGTTCTGGGGTGTCACACCAATCACCTCTTAGGCCAAAGTGAAATTTTGTTTATAAATGAGACCATAAATCATAAAAGCGAAATTTCTAATATATTCTCTAATAATTTTTATCATTTGTTAATCTATATGTTTGTCTATTTTTTTGTTTCTGCTATTTTTTCTTCATATTTTGTAAGAAATATTATGGATATTAGAAATCTTATTCACGTTTATCCCACCCCCTCCTAGGATAATTTTATCTGGAATATATCCCTCTTATATCCGATTATATTCTATCTTAGGCAGGCATAAAAAACGGGATATGATAAAATATATCATATCTCAAATTTTATCCCAATTACCAAACATAGCCTAAGGTTATTTAGCCAGAAAAGCCAGATGCCTAATCTACACACGTAGGTGTGTTCCTTAGAAACTAAAACAATCCATATGACCAATTATGCTTAAGCAAAAATATAGAAAGTTTCGTTTTTTGCAACTGTTCGAAAAATATACAATTGATAATTGACTATTAAATGTGATTTTAGAAACCCCATATTTTACCTAAGCCTTTTGAATTTAGAGCAACTTTGACCTGGCATAAAATTCATAGAAAGGTCGATCGAAGGGCTTAATTGGGTAATACTCATAAATATCTTTCCATCTATGCCCAATTTACTTGAACCGGACGACTTGATCTCAAGATATCACACCTTTCAACAAAAATTGTCCGATCTTGAGGGTGTTTGAAAATTTGTGGTCTTACATATTCCAATAATACATATCAAGCCGCAGGTCTTTCAACTCCCTAAGAATCACATCGACCGGATTTAATAGAAAAAATAAAGAATATCACAATTTTTCACCACAACCTCCTATTCGGCCTATTCCCTATAAGCATACATATTTTAACACTTTTCGATGATTGAATCACTTCTTCAGTGAGATTGGATCACAGGCTTTTCATGGGTGCAAAAATTGTAAAAGAAGGGAGTATTGCAAGGGAAAAAAGTATACTTTCCATAGCATGATGAAAAACATTAAGTGACGTATACAATGTAAATTGTTACACTGATATAAAGACACTTGATAGGGTAAGGGCAACTATAGAAATTTGATGGGACAAAATAATGTTTATGAGAGTATAATGAAAGCGGACTGTCTATGTAAGCAAGTATATGTACATTTTGTGATAGTTAATATTCATATAGACCACAATACCACAAAATCCACTAGCTACAACATATCAACTTGCCAATTTTACAAGCTTTACACGCACATACATTGTGGTGATTAAGGACATAGTGGAAAGACATTGTTGAAGTGAGATCTTTGTTTTCTCTAATATAGCGTACTGATTTTCTTTTGAGCACTCTATTCTTTTTTATTGCACTGCAGGGCTTGATGTCAAAACTGAAAGTTCAGTTTCTCTTCAAGAAATCCCTAATGGAGAGTATCTGGAAAAGCCTTCGACTCTTTCTAAACCATTGCCAAGACAATAATGGAGAAAAACGGAATGTAAGAAAATCTGTATACTTGACTCCTTCTCAATGAGCTTTCATGTTAGTACAATGACTATCATCTGTTAGATAGCAGTAGAGCTTCTCGTTCTTAAAGCTCTCCGAAACACGATGCACAACAATTCGGATCAATTGTCAAAGGTGCATGTCTTGCTAACAAAGGTTCTAGGTCGCCGACTAAACCAACTGTGTATAGTACGTCTAACACTTTTAGGAAACTTGAAACTGGCAAAGTGAGACATATTTGCACATCACAGCAAAATTTGACATGACAAAGCGGGAGGAAACCTTCTTACCTCTCCGAAGACACTAAGTGTCCCGACGAAACTGTTAACGAAATCCATGTTGCATATCTTTCCTAGCTTATATACGGGATAGAAAGCTCGGGGGCAGAGATGAGAAATGCCAAAAGTAAATTGAAAAAGTAAATACGGTGAAGCTCTGCTAATACTTGAGCATTTGAGTTTAGACAAAGCATTGTCTCTATAATCTCAACCTTTTCCATTTCTAGATTCTTGGCTTTGTCCTCGAATGCGCAAATCTCTCTGTACACAAATAAATTCAAGTCTAGAATTAGCGAACGAATTTTATTCATGCCAGACGAAGCGAGCCCAATCTCTAATTTTAGATTTGAATTATAAGTGTCACGCCCCGCACCCTACGAGCGCGCGATCATCTCTCGATGGTCGAACATTGAATGCGACGTCCCAGATACGTCGCCGACCCAACCCAATTACGCAAGCAGAAGCATACAAAATCACCCAGACAATGAAATACATGACCAAGGGAAGCAATAGCACAAAACAATAACTAGAATTTCTACACTTAGCAGATACATACCATGTCCACAAAACGACAATCCCTAAGCTAAGCCACAACCACATAATCACATTCCTCAAAAGGGACAAAGGCTTGCAAACTTAACTCCTCTACAAAGGGGGACTTAAAATACCAGGTACTTGACCCGTCCTCGATCTCCGAGATACTCTTGCGGCGTCTCCAATCACTCATGGTCGCGGATCTGAAATGGTTATATAATAACCGTGAGAACGAGTCTCAATAAGTAACCCCCTATACCCCACATAAGTCAATGCGTACCCAGACAAGTCGTACATGCAATCTACCCCATAACATACAAAATTCGCATTAATATACTCACCTTGCCATCAAACCCATGCCGACTCTGCACGTTAGTCATAACATGGCAATATAGTAATAGTAACTAAATAGCACATTGCAACTACTCAAATGCTAACCACACTTGCACACCATTCAACTTACTAATTCGATCACACATTTCACCAGCCAATTCAATCGCACGCTCAACCAGCCATTTCGATCACACGCTCAACCAGCCGTTTCAATCACACGTTCAATCAGCCAAATCAGTCACACGATCAACCAGCCAATCCCAATTACATACTCAACCAGCCAATCCAATCACACGCTCAACCAACCAATCCAGTCACACGCTCATCCAGCCAAATCAGTCACACTCAACCAGCCAATCCAGTCACACGCTCAACCAGCCAATTCAGTCACGCTCAACCAGCCAATCCAGTCACACACTCAACCGGCCAATTCAATCACACTCAAATCACATGCGTGAACGTACATTTTTCTCACGACCCACGCCACTGCGCCTCAAGTTCATTCTCACAGCCCGCGTAAACACGCCTCAGGCTCACTTTCACGGCCTGCGTAAACACGCCTCAGGCCCGTTCTCACAGCCCGCGTAAACACGCTTCAGGCTCAACTTTCTTTCCAATGACCCGCGTAAACACGCCTCAGGTCCAATCACACCTTTAACGGGCTACCGTTAACATGTCTCAAGCCCGCGTCCATTTGGCACACCGGCCATTCATGCCTTCACACGAACCGTCGTCAACACGTCCCAAGTCCGTAGCCCTCCGATCAATCCGGGCTTAAAATCGATAGGCATGCACACGCCATTCAATTCAATCACATTCACGCCAAATTGCATCAAACAGCTCAAATTCACAAATTCGTTCCAATCCACAAATCGCCACTTCAACCACAAACCCATCATTCAGGTCAGTCACACACAACATTCCAAATTGAGCATACTATTTAATCCAATTCAAATTGCACAATTAAATCATAAAATCACTAATTTAATGCACGCCCTAGCCGTTCTAGCTCGAGACTACTTAATAAGTACTCACGCACGAATTCAATTCACATCACAGCCCATCTCACTTACCCACCATAATTAGTCATTAATTAAGCCCATAATTATCACAGTTTAATTTATTAATTATGCACGTACTAAATTTGCACCCACTCCACGTTTAGCCCCTAAACCAGTACTAATTTATCCCCTAGACAAGTCTAATAATACCCAATGTACTAAGTAAGGTTTAGGGAGTCACTTACAAGTTTTGACCCGGGAAAAGTCGGCTCGGGCTCAAAATTGCCCGGAAGAGAAGTTCTGACTGGGCGCGGGCGTGGGCCACACGGGCGCGCTGACCGGCCAAAGTGGGCACAATGGCCGATCGGCGTGCCTAGTGCGCTGGCGCGGCGAATGCGCGGCGTGCCCCGGGGCGCTCGGGCGCGCGGATGGGCCACGCGCTTGGGCGACGGGCGCGGGCACGGGCGCGGGAGCGGGCACGGCACGGGCACAACCACGGGCGACGGGCGCGCGGCTTGTGCGCGCGGGCCACGGGCCGGCCACGGCCTAGGCAAGCCCGGGCACGGCTGGGCAAGTGGCCCGAGCTGCTGGCCGGCTGGCTGGCCGGCCGGGCTGGGCTAGCCGGCTGGCGGCTGCTGGCCGGCGGCGACGGCGAGCGGCGGCGACGGCGACCGGCGGCTGAACAGGGGCGGGGAAGAGTTGGCCGGGCGGGTGAGGGGGAGAGGGGAGAGGGGAAGAGAGAGGGCGGGGCTGGGGCTGAGGGGCTGAGGCGGACCGGCGGAGGGCCGGCGACGGCGAGCGGGCCGGCGGGGTGGCTCGGCGCGGCGGCGCACGATAGGGTGAGGTGAGCCGGCGAGCGGGGACGGCGACGGGGCTGGCTCGGGCTCGGGCTCGGGTGCAGTTGACCGGGAGAGAGAGAGAGACAAAAAAGGGGGGGTGGATGCTGGTCAGGCGAGGTGGTGCGGCGGACGGCGGCGGAGCGGCCAGGCGCGACTGGGCAGCGCCGGGTCGTCGCGGTCGCAGCGGCGAGCCGCTGCTCGCACGCGGAGGACGGGGAGGGAGAGAGAGCAGTCGGGGGTGGGGGCCGGCGGTGACGAGGCGGAGGCGGCGGGGCTGCTGGCGACGGCGGCGTGGCGGCACGGCGACGCGGCGGGCTCGGGCGGCGTCGGCGAGCAGGCGGGGCGGAGGCGGCAGTCGGCGAAGAGAAAACCAGAAAAGAGAAGAGAACGAAGGAGAAGGAGAAGAGAAAGAAGGAGAGAGAGAGAGAGAGAGAGAGAGAGAGAGAGAGAGAGAGGGAACAGGTCAGCAGGGGCAGCGTGCAGGGGGGAGGGGACGTGAGCGGCAGAGGGAAAGGGAGAGAGAGAGAGAGAGAGAGAGAGAGAGAGAGAGAGAGAGAGAGAGAGAGAGAGAGGAGAGAGAGAGGGAAACGTGCACGGGAAGGGGGTACCGGCAGAGGAGAGAGAAGAGAGAAGGAGAGAGAGAAAAGAGTTTAAATTTTAACTTCTATCGCAATCCAACGGACACGGTCCCAACTAAAAATCGATCTATCGATCTCGATTTAAATCCGAAAAAAGGCCTAACCACCCACGATAAATCCCAACAATATTCTAGGGCACACGGCCAAAATAAAATAACCCAAACCACACTACGAGGGAGGTCTACCAGTCCAAATTCTCATCCGGTTCAAAAATCCACTTTTCTACTATTCCTGAGAATCTCGACACTGGCCTCAATAATATCGACACCGTCCAATTTATTTTGTCCCGAAACTCCCGGAAATCGACTGTCAAGTTCGGGGTCTAATTAACGGCCAAATTCGATCGAGTGCGATTCTAGCAAAATTTCTATTTTTAAAAACAAGAACCCGAGAATGATCAATTCCCGGGCGAAATTCTATTATAAGCGCATTGACGAATTACACGTTTTATAAACCCCAAAAATTGATCCAAAATCCGAAATGTCACAATAAGTAGCTCCAATTCTCTCCTTCACAAAAACGTTAATTGGAATTCCTTCACAAATCACAATGGACTTTGGCTCGTATGCTCTTCCCGTCTTAATTTGATCAGACACGTTCTTGCAGTGAATTTTCTTTCTTGCTTTATTTTTAAAAAAGAAAGCAACCTAATAAGCTGATTTCGTTTTTGATTTGACAGCGCCAATTTATTCAAGGGCAAAAGCTACCAAAAACCCTAAACTATACCTACCGTGACACATTTATAATAAGTTTTTTTTTATCACCAAAAATTCTAAACTTGTACTAATGTAACACACTTATCTTTCATAAAAAATCTGTCAATGAGAACTGTTAAAAAATTATCTACATGGATGTCAAAAAGCAAATAATGTTGACATGGATAAAAACAACGTTGTTTTGACTGAAAAATCGTCTAAAGAAACTTTGATGGAAAGTAAATGTGTCACATAAGTACAAGTTTTGAATTTTTTATGTCATAAGAAAAAGTTTAGGGTAAATGTATAATAGTGGGTATAATTTGAGGTATTTGATATTATAAAAATAAGCTCATGGTAAATTTGTCACGATTGGTATAGTTTGGGAGTTTTGTGGCTTTATCCTTTTTTTTTTTGATAACCTAAAAGTATACAGACAATGGCTTTTTCCTTTATTTACATTTATTGCAAGAACATTTGTTTGTTTTTTTTATGGACAAAATTCCAAACAAAATTTCTTTGTTGGATATTGCAAAACAAACGGGGGATCTTTTACTGTTTATGTCATGAAATTCTTTTCGGCAAGAAGTCTCCTTTGTTGCTTAGATTATTTCACATAGGATCAAGTTCTCGGCTTAGTTGCGTGAGTTTACGGCTATTCCCTTATTCCCTTTTGATTTCCTAACATACTTTACATTATGTCATATGATGCGTCCCGCTTTACTCTTTGCACAATGCATTTTGATTCGTACATCCCCTTTTTTCCATACATTAAACGTCTACATGATAGCGATGACGACGTTCCTTATTGTTAGTGGCGTCGTGTTCTATCACATGGCGGCTATTCCCATAAAAATATTCTGGCGATGTCCATTAATCATGCAACAACGTTCCTTATTGTCAGCAACGTAAAGAAAAAGCTGGTTTGAAGATTGACACCTTCGTATTCCAAATTTGGGTGAATGTCCTGAAAAATTTCAAATTGATACACATATAATAAATTTACACCAAATTAATTTTTTAATCATAAAAAATCTCGAATTGGTGACCTATGACAACAACCAAAAACCCTAAATTAATATACCTATAATCACAAAAAATTACAAAATTAGTAAATCTGTGACAAATAGAAGAGTAAAACCCTAAACTGACACACCCGTCAACTGCCACGTGTTATTCAACTTAGAAATTTGACGATAAAATTGAACAGAAACTAACGGAAGGTAAATTTGTCACAGATGTACCATTTTGGCGTTCTCGATGGTCAAAAAATTAGTTTTTGGTGAATTTATTACAAGTGTACCAGTTTTAGTTTCTTTGTGATATTAACCATTCAAATTTTAGTAAAGAAAATTCAAGTATATAAGGGCGCGATCGATAACCATTCTCTTCCTAAAAATAATTTCTAGCTAGAAACTATTTATGTTCCCCGAATAAGTTTCTGAGCAGAAAGTATTATCTGATAACGACACAAAATTTCTACTATCGGAATAGAAATTCGTTTAATAACGTTGATGTAGAATTCGTACATTGGCTAGACGCAACAGCCGGCTGCGGGCGACAAGGGCGAGCAATGAAAAGAGTTTTTATTTCTATTTCTAGAAAAGTAGAAAATTTATACTTCTCATTTATGTTCATAACCTATTTCTATGCTAAAAATTTGTCTTGAAATAGAAAAATGAAATTGCATTACCAAATGGATTTCTATTTCAAATCTGTTCCTAGGAATAGAAAAATAGAAAAGCAGAGAAATATAATTATTATCATTCGTGTCCTAAATAAATGAGCTAATACCACCAAATTCTCAATCTGGTATATCTGTATCACATTTATCTTAAATTAATTTTCGTGTCACAAAAAATCTCGAGCTGGTACACTCGTGCCACATATACCCTTACTAATTTTCATGTCTAAAAAATAAATCCAAAATTGGTATGCCCATAAAAATTTATCTAAATCTAAGGGCAAAATCACCAGATTCCAGCAGATTTTCCAATCTCGATTCATTTTCTACATATATAGCTTCCCCCAAACAACGTCATTTAAAACACCCATTTATGTTAAATTTCCGCGTCAGATCCAAATCACGCACCGGTCATTTGAGTTGTTTGCCGCTATGTTTCCATGTCTGCTGTTCAAAGGGATATAAAAAGAAAGCTAATGTATGGTAAATTTGTCGTTGGTGTAATAATATGGGATTCTTTGTGACACGAGAATTAATTTGCGTAAATGTGACACGAGTCTACCAATTTGAGTATTTTTCGTGATACAAAAATTTATTCGAAATAAGTATGGCGCGGATGTACCGATTTGAGACTTTTGGTAGTATTCCAAACAAGCGAAAAATTATTTGTGGAGATTAAAAAGGTTTTAATCCCATGAAAATAACATGGGCCCAAACGCTCCATCCGAAAAGCCCAGTCACAGGTCAAGTCAAGAGCGTGCCCCCCGTTGACTCGTTGACCAATTGCTAGGGTTTCTTTTTTATATATGCCTTCGCAATAGAGGGAACAGATCGAGCTTCGCACTTTCACCAGTTCGTCGAGACTCTTCGAGATCGAAGAACCGAAGCAAATCTCGCAGGGGAGGGCGAAGCTTCGGGTCGAGGCAAGAGGTTCGATTTCTCCACCCTTTTCGGTTCTGTTCCTCGTTTGAGTAGTCTCTCTCTCTCTCCAGATTCTTAGCTGTATGAGGCGTTTGAGATTGCCCTATGGTTTTTGGCGATTACGATGATGATGTTGACGATGATGTTGATGTTGATGATGATTCCCCTTCTTGTCACCTCCCCGATGTGCCATGGGTTTTTTTTTTTTTTTGCTGCGATTCTTTCTGGGTTTTTTTTTCTTTTTTGTTTTTGGGTTTATGTTTCTTCGATTTGGGAAAATGGGAGCTGCGGGGTTTTGCCTGGTTGATATGCTGAGATGTGAAGCTTTTTACCTTTGAAGCTGCATTGATGGCCATTCAGCCGTGGCTCTGCTGAAGCTTGTGCTTCTAGTGGAGTGGCGAGCACAGATCGAGCCTCGGAATTGTTGGATTGATTTGCGTCTCTGGGGTTTTGCTGTCTTATTTTTTTCTGTTGGAATTGTTTTTTAGGCTGCGCGATATGAGGAGGTACAGTCCGCCGTACTACAGTCCTCCGAGACGGGGATATGGGGGTCGAGAGAGGAGTCCTCCTCGGAGGGGATATGGTGGCGGCGGCGGCGGGGGGCCTGGTGGCTATGGGAGGCACAAAGAACGGATGCATGGGAGCCTTTTGGTTCGCAACATTCCTCTGGACTGCAGGTATTTGTCTAGTTATCGAATTTCTCTCTTATGCAGTTTTAACTGAGCGCTTAGCTATCGATCTTTCTTTGGAAGGAAATGTGCAAATTACGGCATTTTTAGATTTCTTTGTGAAGGGTTTTTTCACCCCTTTTCACTGGTGATTGGTTGCAGGGCGGAAGAACTCAGGATTCCCTTTGAGAGATTTGGTCCTGTAAGGGACATTTATCTGCCACGGGACTACTATACAGGGTGAGGAGTTGTCCTGGTTGAATAATTTGTGGGGTGCTTATTTTTCTGATCGGTTACTAACCTGCAAGCTTGTGCTACTTTATCCTGCTACATATCTTTAATTTATTCTGCTTGTGCTTGGTTTCCTGAATGTTATGCTAATCAAGCATATGAGTTTGGCTTTCTGTTACCATCTGTTCTGTTGATGAATGTAGTAAAAGTTATTTAAGACTACACCAGACTAGCCTGTTTAACAGGTTGGACATGGAACACTTAGACAAAACAAGAACAAGAACAACAGCAGAAGGGGACTCTTAGGTATATATAAGAAAAGGGTATGGTTTATAACTGCGTCTGAGTCCTGTTACATCCAATGATTGGGCTCATCATAAGTACAAAAATCTGACTGAAGCAGTATTGATCTGGTTAACCAGATTACGTATCTCGAACAACATGTAAAAGTGATAATGCCAATGTGGGATTTGGACTTCTTAATGAAGTTTTATGTGCCAAACATGCTACTACTGAGCTACCATATCCTTTTTGGCATTTGAAAAATTGTTAATATTCCTGTCTTCACGCACTTTTTAAATGTAGACTAATAGATGTAATGCGAGGATTTAGAATCTGCAATTGAATGGTACGTTAGCACATTCTATTGCACTTAAATGTTTAGATCTCTGTCTAATCAAGACAATATTGAGCTCTAAGCTGATTTTTTTTTTTTGGGCGAGCCATGCTACATGTTGGCACATAGCAATATTCTCATGGCTTTTCTGTTTCTCTCATAGTTCCCACTTTGACTGGTTTATCAGGGGTTGTTAGTTTGAAGTTAAAACATGGTGAAAGCCTACATTTAACGGAGGATCTTTGTCATTGCCTTTCAAATTCGTTCATGAAGGTTTTAGAAGATGAATTCGAATGAAGAATGTTCCTAGTGAAGAGAAATAGAATTATACTACCAGTAGAGTTTGGAAGCAGAAGAATACCCTTGACCCATTGAAGACTGCAAGAAGAGAATTTAAGTGTGGGAAGTGTTGATTTCTTTGTTAGAAGATGTTCATATGAGGAATGTTCCTAACGAAGAGAAACATATAATTACACTATCGATAGAAGTTTGGCAGAAGAAGATTCACTGTTGACCAATTGAAGACTCACGGAGACAATTTAAGTATGGGCAGCTTTGATTTCAAGCGCATCTTAGTTTTACAAGTCTGGAGATTTTTGAAGTCATTTTGCTCTTTTGAAGTGTCATTTCATTCATCATTCATAACAAAAGCGCAGCCAATAAGCTTGGGTGTGCGAGCTGCTTTTCGCAAGTGTATCCATTTATCTGTTGGTACTTCGAAATGGATATTTATTAGATTCAAAAGACACGCACTCAGATGACAGCATTGAGGTAACCATTAGTACGCTTGTTTTAGTAGATGCTTGAATAATCGGTGCTAAGTTGAATGTTCTAAACATATCTCGTCCAAATCTTACGGCCTATGGTTTTTTTTTTTCTAATAGGCAACCTCGAGGATTTGCTTTTGTGGAGTTTGTGGAACCTCATGATGCTGCTGATGCTCAATACCATATGGATGGACAAAATTTTGCGGGGCGGAAAATATCTGTGGTTGTTGCTGCAGAGAATAGGAAGAGGCCAGAGGAAATGCGTCGAAGAACTAGAAGGTAGTGTTCTTATCGGTAAGAGGGAGCTTTTCTCGTTGTTAGGCTGCTTGTCTCATGGTTATTCTTAATATTGTGCAGGGAACCTTCAGGCCATGGAGGAAGATCTTACCATGGTGAGATGATTCTTCAATTAAAATTTTGCCAGATGAGCCTAGATTTGTATAGTCTGAAGATGTTGCCATGTTTCTGAGTGTGGGAATCATATTGTATGAGAGATCATGAGAAATATGTTGTCCCAGTAGTATTGACCTTTATTGTCATGCCATGCTTTAGCTTTTCAGGGTTGACCTAGGAACTCTAGAAAAGCGTTTGTGAGAACTATTTTCTTGCTCATAAATTTTGGTGGCCGGTGTCATTTGTTAACTCGGGAGTTGGTTGCCATCCTTTCATTTCGCATATATGAATTACCACCCGTCTTTTTCATTTCAAGTCTCAAATTTGAGCTATGGCTTACTTATTGAGTGCTACTGCTAGATTCCTACCTCAGATCTGGCCATTAGGAATAATGGTTCTTGTTGCTTCAAGATCTGAAGCTTTGTCCCAAAAAGAAAAGAAAGAACGTTTGTGTACGGGCTTCCTTTTGTAAGAGTCTATGTTGCTGACATATGGGAGATGAAGTGCTTATTTTTCCGTTGAGTCACTAGAGTCCAGAATTCCAGATTGTGATCTTGCATATTTAATTACTGGCGAGTCTCTTAGGCTTTCTACCTTATGCGTAATGGTTCTCCATCACTATTGCATTGTTGATTTATCTCTTCAGTATCCATTTTGAACTTCTGTTTGGAAGAATGCTTGAAAATTGTAAAATAGTATGGAAGGGATACTTTCATCTCTGCAGCAATGGTCTACTGAAAATCTCATATTCTTAGTTTAAAACACTGTTCTTTCATATCTTTAAAATGGTAGAGCAGGACTATTTTGAACTTTCATCTGTAGAATGCAAAACAATGCTTGTAAGAATTGAGGCTTGGTTTTAAATTGCAGGACGTTCTCGTTCACGTTCGCGATCTCCTCGTCGCTCATCAGCTTCTAGGAGTCGGCATCGCTCCAGGTATGGATTATGTAGAAAGGCATATTATGATTATTACTGGGCTATGCAATTTGGTAAGCCAGATTATGTGTACATGTGGAGAAGCAAGAATAGAACAACAATAGTTTTGCTGGCAATAAATATTGCTACATACTCCATTGAAAGCATAATGTTAACAGGTCATACTCTCCTGCGCCAAGAAAGCGTGGGGAACATTCTGTATCACCTAGTAGAAGGCATGCTGATGACCGCTCAAGATCGCCGCGAGCCCCTTCACAAGAGCGCGAAGGAGGACGGAATGGCAGGTCATACTCTCCCGATTATGACAATGGATACCATAAGGGAAATGAAAATGGGTAGGAAATTTATTCATTCTTTTCCCCTTGGTTACATCATCATTTTTGGACTGAGACCCTCCTGCTAGGATGAATTAATCTTCTTTACCTATGCAATCTAAAAGGGGGATCAATAAGAAGCAAGCAGTAACTAGGGCTAGTGTTGGCATAGATGATTTTCGATGACTCATTTTCTCCTGTCATTTTGTTTGATGAGAATTATCAGCATCCCTAGGAGGGTCATATTTCATTGAGTGATGAATTTTTAAATATAGAGGAGGTAAACAGTCATAGCAGTTCACATAGTTCTGCAGTTCATTTGCCACCTAGCTCCTTGTGTGGGGATGGTTAGTGGGTGCATATGCTTTCTTGTGTGGGGTGGTTGTCACTGGTTATTCATAATTGGCAGATAGCATGTGGGCATGAATGCATGATTTCTGAATCGAGAGTCGATTTGTGCAGTAGTGAGTCTTATGAGGCAAAAAATGCCAAGCGCTCATGTCATTGATTGAAAGCTTGTAGAATTGCAGTAAGATAGTGTGAAGTTCATAGAACTGTTGAAATTGTGTGAAGTTGTGTAAGAGTTTTGCAAGGAAATTGGTCTTCAATGGAAAATCGAGAATGGCAGCTCTAAGAAAGAGAAGTCTGCAGAAGTGGGGTAGAAGTTGCTAGAACATAGGAAACAGTTGGGCAATTGACCCTTATCTCATTTCACCAAAATTGACTCGTCTTGATTTAAAGTTGAGGTGATAGATGATTTTAATGTTTAGGATGATGATTCATAACCATCACAGGCTTCAAAAGAATTTCACATTGCATATAATTAATATGTTTGTTACAAAAAATAATGCCGGTCATGACTTTGACATCGATGATGGGGATGCTTGTAGCCTTGTGAAACAATTAAGCTACTAATGGCTGGTTAATTTAGTTTCATCTATCTTTTCATTTGCTGAACTTTGAATATGCAACTGCTGTGTAACTTTTTAACACCTTGACGGTGTGCCTTACAGTGGACATGTTTTTGTTTGATTTTATAATTGATGCCAAGGATCAATAATTTTTGTTTCGTTTTGGTTGCCGTAGCTGATGTGTGATCTATGCAATGCTTGTAGTATGACACTGTCAATTTGCAGAAAATCCAGGTACGAGTCAGGGGAAGCACATGATCGTAGGAGTTCATCTCCAGCTGCTGACGCATCAAGATCACCTTCTGGATCGAGATCGAGGTCTCCGGAACCATCGCCCAGCAGATGAGGAAATATGAGGTCAATGGTCTTTCTACTTCGATAAACGCAGTTGTCATTTTGTACTATCGGTGTTTATAGCACCTGTTAATATAATTTCAACATGCACATATCGCAGATGTTCCAGCAGATGTTCCAGCAGATGTGTTGTATCTTATCTAAACAGTTCCATCTTTTTTTTTGTGTTTTCAAATTAAAGAGATTGTTATTTGCTTGAATTAAATAGCGGACGCTCCTCAACTCTGTTAGTGTAATTTCTCAATATGTTGAGCGCTGCATGTGGGGACTCTTACCTTTACTTGCTGTGGGGGTTGTGGATCTGTCTGAATAGAATTCATCCTTAAAGAGATTAACATGTATCTGCGGGATGTGAAAAAACTTGTAGCTATTGCAAGTTGCTCCCGTGAAGTCCTACTTCGTTTGGATGTGATTGATCACGGAGTCCTCTGAATTTATCTGTTCATTTTCATGGTTACTCTTCTATCAATGAAGGAATGTTTTTGGAGGGGAGGAGGAAATATTGTTCTTTGCTCTGCAATATCAACAACCGCATTGAAGTTCCCGTTTCCCCGTCGGCTGTATTTACGTGGACCCCTTTGTTATGTTTCGGCTTTTTCAAGTGAAAAGACCAACCCCCCTCTCTCCTGCAGTCCTGATTCGTGTAGTTTTTCGACGTGGCCCACTCGCCCCATCCACTACTGCCAACATCCACACCCAAATGAGACCTTAGCCCCATCAGTCCACAGCTTGCCCCTAAATTTTCGAAACCCAAAAATTTGTGGGTTGTATTAGCTTTACTCTATGCGAATAGAGCTCCCTTCATCCATAGTCCCCTTGCTGTTACGCTGGAAGGAACGGTGCTTTTAATGGCGGCTCTCGTTAATCCTGTGGCCGGCTGCTTCTCGGTCTATTAACCCTGCCCGTGACCAGCATTAGTCTCGAAGTCTGTCTTGCTGCTGAGGCTAGGTGGTTTCATGGTGGCTACGTCCAGCTCCTGCGATCGGCTTTATCTCGGCCTGGCTTCTTCCCTGTTCGAGGTTTGCTTTGGGCCTCCGAGTCTGTCTTTGCTGAGGTGAGGACCTGCTATGAACAGGTATGGTTTAAAATGGAGAGTGATATAGAAAAGGAACAAAGACATGCTACACTTTGTAGATTTATGGGTAGAATGTGGTCGGAGGATGTTGTAGCTAATGTGTTTGAGAAAATTCCTGAAGATAAATTGAATTAATGTAACCTTACTTTGTTGAGGAAACTCTGCTCTAGACCAAATGTAAACTTCCATGCATACCTATCTTGAGAAAGATTTAGAAAACTGAAAGCGTGGTGTGCGATTAAATAGAGCCGGGTTTGTTTTCCTTTACGTTCAACTTGGAAATTGACAAGATGAGAGTTCTTGAAGCTAGCCCATGGTCTTTTTCAAGCAACTTGATTATTCTCTAACAACAGAACCTCGGGATTCCTGTTCTTTTTTTTTATTTGGTCGAAAGGGATTCTTGTACATCGAAACAATTCACGCATTGTGCCTTCTTGGTGCAAATGCTTGGCTTGCCATTAGCAAGGATTATAGAATGTGTTGTGCGAAGTGGGTTCAAAAATGGGAAAAGTGCTGGAGTTGAAAATGGAAGCGAAAAGGGGCAACCCATGTAAAGTGGGTAGAGTACAAGTACTCTTAGATTTATCGACCCCGCTAAAACCTCGGGGTTGTGGTGAATTGTGAAGACGACCAACTGTGGGTAGATTTCAAGTATGAATGTCTACCTCACTTTTGCTGTTCATGCAGGAGAATTGGCCATTATACCACTAGCTGTGAGGAAGTGCCATATAAAGAATTCGGACCAAAGGAAAATGGCTCTAGGAATTTTGGTTATGGTTATTAGAAACGGAAGCACGGAGGCAAGCTCTTTCTGGAAGTTGTTTCATGGGAAAGAATTCCCAGTGCCTGAGGACTTATAACCAACCGAGGGTGAAAATCAGCAAATACCAATAGAGGTCCAGGAAAAGGAGTTGTCGAAGCTGAAATGTAAAGGAGTTATGGATGTGAGGATGACAACTAGGGGAAAACGTCAGAAAGGAACGCAACTCCTGCCCTTAGATTCACCATGATCTGACATTATAAAGAAAATTAGAAAGGACCCCAAAACTCCGGCAACTAAGAAAATGCGGCGATAAAATCCCTATAATTCTTAGGAGGCTGATCTATTGCTCTTGACGAAACTCAGCTTCGAAACTCCTATCATGGTTGAAGATGGATCAAAGGAATGGAATTTGGTGGCTAGCCCTAATAAACCACAGGAGGATAGATGAGAGTTTTGAGTTGAAATTGTCAGGGGTTGGGCACAACTCTAAAATTTCAAGCATTGAGAACCCAAGTGGCTCAAGAAAGGCCCAATATAGTTTTTCTAAGGGAGACGAATAATAAGGAAGAAGTAGTGAATCGTATGATATGCCGTCTTCAGTTCCTTAATTAGGAAGTGGTCAATCCAATGGGAATTGCGGGAGGATTAACAATCACGTGGAATGATGAAAAGTTATGAAGACACTAAGAGTTATACTGAGGAATGAGGTAACAGATTCAATGGCAGAAACGGGGCAGCAATAAAAGGAGATATTTTGATGCTACCATTATGCAAAGAAGACAAAGAAACGAAATATCTATGCTGAAAATTAATGACCGAAAATGGTGCCATGATCCATCCCTTTTAAAGCAATAAGTGACTCAATTTTTCCAATCTCTCTATACTTGTGGGGGTCAAGGAATTTTCATCCAATACTATATCAATATCCTTGTTTCAGTAAGAGAGCATATGAACGAAGCCCTGGTGAGCCCAATTATCATGGAAGAGCTGGAAAATGAAAATTTCCAGTTGGGAGCGACAAAGACACAGGGCCAAATGTACTTAATGGCCAATTTTTCCAACATCACTGGGATGGAATCAAATGGGATGTGCTCCGACAGGTCAAAAGATTCTTTGACTCAAGCATTCTTCATTCTAAATTAAATATAACTTATATTACTCCAATCCCTAAAGTTCCAAATCCAGGAACTCTGTCCCCATTGCATCCCATCGACTAGTGTAACTTTGCATACAAGATCATCTTCATGGTTATGGCTAATCGCCTAAAACTTTTGCTCCCTGAAATTATAGTGGTGGAACAAAGCATCTCCATCGGCGATAGGCAAATCCAGGACAACATCATGGTAGACCAGGAAGTGTTGCACCAATTAAGCGTTAGAAAATGGAAGAAAAATTTTTAGGCAATTTTGAAACTTGACATGCAATAGGTGTATGATTGTGTGGAATGGGACATTTTGGAAGCAAGGACGAAAAAGATGGCCTTTTATGAGAGATGGGTATACTTGGTCATGGCGCGTCAGTGTTAAAATCAATGAAGAACTACCAGATTTCTTCCAACCCACGAGAGGCATTCGACAAGGTGACCCTCTTTCTTCCTATTTATTCATTATACTGTCTAATGTGCTCTCTCACCTCTTGGACAAAGCAAGTTAAAATGGCAATACTATAGGAATCAAGTTAAACAGGTTTTACCCTACCTTATCTCACATGTTATTTGCGGATGATGCCATATATTTTGTTTTTTGGATGGGAAGATTAAAGATCGTTAGAACTTAGCAGCAGTGTGGAATCAGTATTGTTATGCTTAGGGACAAGCTCTTAACTTAAACAAATCAGGAATTTTTTTAGTAGGGGATGCCCCAAAATTTTGAGTAGGAATATGGCTTGAGAACTTAGAATTCCAATGATCTACAAAATAGCAAAGCACTTGGGATTTCCCTCCTATTGGGGTCAAACAAAAGAAGCAAATGTTTATTTGGATCCTAGCAAAAGGGAATATGAAGTTGGAAGGTCAGAAAGAGAAGATGATATCCAAAGCAGAAAAGGAAACATTGATCAAGTACGTTGTGCAAGCCTTTCCACAATGTGCCATGTCCATTTTCAAAATTCCATTCTCGATGTGTAGGGCGATCAAGCAAAGAATTGCCTCCTTATGGAAGTAGAATGAATCAAAAGCTCGGCTGCCTTGGAAGAAATGGAATACCCTCAAAACAAGGACGGATAGTGGAGGGATGGGCTTCCATGACCTAATCTCTTTAACGAGGCGATGTTGGGTAAATAGGCATAAAGACTTTCTCAAACCCCATCGGCTCTTTGGAGTTAGTTGTTTAGAGGAATATATTTTTCCGAAGGAGATTTCTGGAATGCAAGGAAGGAATTGCGCTCATCTTAGGTATGGCAAAGCATACTATTGGCACGGATTATATCAGTGAAGATATTAGATAGGCGGTGGGAAACTAAAAAAAGATTAAGATACGATATGACATGTAGCTGGAGATGGGAATCATTGGTGGATCGGCAAACCTTGATGAACCCTAAAGAGTGGAGGAGCTGATCAATCAGGAGGATAGGACCTGGAACGAGCAGAAATTGCGGACTCTCTTCAATGAGATCTTGGCTAGCGAAATTCTCCCTATCCCCCTAAACGAAAGCTTAAAGGAAGATAATTTGGTCTAAACAGTTAATAGAACCAGTAATTGCACGGTTAAAAGTGCCTATAAAAAGCTTTATCCAGCAAACCTACATCAACAAACAACCTCAGCCTCCACTTCATTCCAAATTATGAGATCCTTTTGGACAAAGTTACGGAGACTAAATACTTTCCCAAAAATCTAAACCTTCGTATGGAGTGCCTGCCAGGATGCCCTACCCACTAAAGAAAATCTCTACAAGAGAAAGATCTTACTTGATCCCTTGTGTAACCAAGCGTCGAAATAATCGAGCATGTCTTCCTGATTTGTTCATAAACAGCAGCTGTTTGGGTGGATTCGAGACTAAAGTTGCAATATTTAGGTTTACCCATTACTTGTCTAGATTTTTTTTCTATAGTCGAAATTGCTCGCTGGATAAATGGGTCTTCCAGTGCTTTGAATTAAATGCAAACTTGCTGTCAAACAAGAAAATCACAGGCATTCTATGGTTAATTTGGAAGGAGCGTAATGCCTACATCTTCCAATCACTCCAGCCAGACCCGAGCAGAACAATAGACCTCGCAATTACAGAGCAAGCCAGTTTCTTGAGGTGGAATCCCAGTTCAAAGAGGAAAGTAGAGCAAGAAAACTGCTCATTCCCACTTGGCAGTCACCGGCTAGGGATTCTCTCAAAATCAATGTCAATTGTTCCAAATTGGAGGGCTGGTCGAACTCAACCATAGTTGGGGTGGGGAATGGTCAACTGTCTTCGCTTAGTGGAGGAAGAGCGCGAACGAGATGAGCTACGTGCGGTGAAGGTGGAAGTACAAACCGACTGTACTTTGCTGGTCAATTGTCTTTTGAACGGGGAGCAAAGCCCATGGGATATCAGGGCTTGGATTGAAGAATGCAAAGCAAAGCCGGCCCAACTTGATTTTAAGAATCCAACCTACTGCCCAAGAGAGGCAAATAAGCTAGTCAATTGTTAAGGCCCAACGGAGAAAAGAGCTTCCTCCTTATTGGCTGTCTTATGCCCCGAATCTTACGAATGATGTTTTTATGACGTTGACGGTCTTTAGTGGAGTTAATGAGATTTTTAGTATTACCGACAAAAAGAAAAGTGAAAGGACAACGGAAACAGGACTTCAATGTTAAAGTTACAGCGAGGATCTTTCATCGCAATCCAATCAGGTTTGGTCTAGTCAACGTCCTCCATCTCAATTGGCTGGGACTGAAGTGCGTTTGTTTGGAGAGAAGGTGAAAATGAATTCAATTCCTCTGGAGTCTAGCCTAGGCAGCAAGAACAGACTGACCAGATGGTTTAGCTTCCGGTGGATTTACATTCACTTTTCCTCTGTATTCACTGCGTCAACTGACCACACTAGTAAATACCTAGGAAGCACCGACACGCTATTTTTGCTTCTGAAGCGGTGTTCGACACGTGTCGCGTGTCCGACACGCTCCGACACGCTTCCGACACGCTCAGACACGCGGTCAACGCGTGTCGGCGATCCGACACGCGGTCAATGCGCCGGACACGCCGGCGACACGCGTGTCCCTTCAATACACAGAGAGAGATGAGCAAGAAGGTGCATTCGAGAGAAATGAGGAAAAAGATGCAGATCTCTCGCCGCGAGGACGACGCCGTCGTCTCCTTCACCACCCGCTTCTCCGGCGCCGAGGACGACGCACTTCACGCCGTCATCTCCTTTGCCTCGCGCTTCGCCGGTGACGGAGGAGAAGGAAGAGGTGGGACTGTGGGAAGAGCCTGCGTCGTGCGGAGGAGGAAGCTGGAGAGAGGAAGAGGCGGAGGGAGGGGAGGGATAGGGAAGAAGACGATTGCTAGGGTTTTTACAAAGTGAAAGTGGGCCTGGGCTTCTTTTTTGATCAAATGGGCTGCTTTTTTCTATTTTTGATCTTGCACTTTCATTTTTTTCAAATTTGATTATTTACTTTTAGTTTCTTAACTAATATATATTTATACATAATTAATTTTTGAAAATTTATGTGTATAATTATTTTAGGGTAAATTCATTCTAGATTATTATTATTATTTATTTACTTAATTGAATCAAATTTTAAAATGATAATTTATCATGTATATATAAAAGTTTACTTTTTATATACAACGTGTCGCAACGTGTCGGAATTCTGTATTTTTGAGAAATAAAGTGTCGCGTGTCGTGTCGTGTCGTGTCACGTGTCGCGTGTCGCGTGTCGGTGCTACTTAGGTAAAGACTCGAAAGAGATGGGAGCAGATTCGGAGCCAACGCATTTAAAGTGAAACTGACATCCACGCAGGCAGTAATAAATTCCTCTGAAGCATCGCAAAATACTCAAGAGACTTTCATAAAAAGTAGATACGTTTTATATACTTATACCTTTCATCAGGTTGCGTGAGTTCATTTCGCAAAAAATAATTAATTTAAAAAATATTCTCTAAATAATAATTGTTTATATAGGTTACGAAAATAAATAAATAGAAATTTATTTCATTATACATAAAAATAATTAGATATGCATTGTTATCGATAATGAAAATATGTTTTGTTGACTAATTTTTTTAAATGATATAAATAATTATTTTTTGGAAAATATTTTCCAAATCACTTGTTTTTTGCGAAACGAATGCACACTAAGAGTGTTAAATACAATATATAATTTAGGTTTACTGTTCATTCTTTCCATATAGGTTTATTGTTCATTCTTTCCCTACATAAAGGGACTTGGTCTTGTAGTTCAAAAGCAAGTAATATATACACAAAAATTCTCTCATTTCAACTTGGTATCAGAGCTGCTGTTACCTGAGGAGCGCCCATTGAGTCTACCACACTGTGGTTGCAACGATGCCAGCCGCACCGGCCGCGCCATCTCGGTTCTCCGTCAAGACCGAAGTTTTTCGTCTTTGCTCGACATACTTCCGCTGCTCATTTCGGAAAACTGAGACCACCAGCAGACTCACCGCCCTCAGATGACCCACATCCTGAAATTTCATCATCAACGGCTGCTGGACGCCACCGCACACATCGCCCCGCGCCACCGCGCCTTGGACCCAGGAAGCCCACCGCCGTTCACCGCTGTTCACCGGTGTTTTGAACATCTTCCGCCGTGTTTTTCCAAAGACCAACATCAACCCTTGACTCGCCACCCTCAGTCGAGTCCGCCAGTCAAGTTTCACCGCATTCCTCCGCCGGACGCGCCCTCATGCGCCGCTCCAAGCTTTGCGCATGAGATCCACGCGCTGGCACGCGCCTACATGCGCCTGGCCCACGCTCCAAGCTGACGTCATTTGCCATGTCACCGCCACGCCATCTTCCACGTCACCGACACGTCATCCGTTGATCGTCGTTGACCGGAGTTGACCGGCGTCGAATAGAACGGTTTTGTCATTTTTTTCGGCCGGTTTAACCATTTCTTGACCGGTTTTCGGTGTTTTTCAACCGGTTCTTGAGGTATTCCAACATCTTGAGTTAGTTTTTGGTGTTACTTTTCCCATATTTGCGCTCGGTATACTTCATTCCGCTGATTCTATGGTAGTAAAGTGCCTTTCATGGATAGAACGGATAGAATTGAAGTCTCAATGCCAATTCAGACTATTTTGAACGGTTCCAATTATAATTTATGGTCTCAAGAGATATCAAGTTTCTTAAAAGGACGCCAGCTTTGGCGTTATGTCACTGGACAAATTAGGGAACCTACTAGAACTGTTGAAGAAACTGATGATCAATTTGTAGATCGTTTGAATGAATAGGATAGTAGAAATCATCAGATTCTCAAATGGTTTCGAAACACTTCGATCCCATCTATTCGACTCCAGTTTGGCCTTTTTAATACAGCCAAGGAAGCTTGGGATCTTCTTGATCGTCGTTATTCTAGTTCAGATGTTGCCCATCAATATCGATTGTTAGGGACTTTATATCACATGCGTCAGGAGCCATGTCAGTCCATTAATGATTTTCTATCATCTATGCATACTATTTGGGATCAGTTGACCTTATGAGAACCACGCTTGGAAGGGGATAGTAACATTCGCAAAGTTGCTAAATATCGTGATCGTATTCGTGTTATGCAATTTTTAATGGTTCTAAATGATGAGTTTGAACCTGTGAGAGCTTTCATTCTACATAGAGATCCCTTTCCTTTTATTGAGACAGTTGTATCAGATTTACTGAATGAGGAGACTCGGCTAGCTACATTGAAAATGCAACGCCCTGCTGTGCCTATATCCATGCCTACAGATGCAGTACTTGCCACTTCGAGTTCTTCCTCCATGCGCCGTCCATTTTGCAAACATTGTCGCCGACAGGGTCATATGGCATCAAATTGTTATCGGCTACGACCTATGCAACCCACAGGATCGACCACTTAGCCTTGTAGCCGAGGTCCCTCTGTCGGTCCATCTGCCAATGCTACCACTGTAGAAGCGTCTTCCCATGGATCGTCTCCCACACTAGTATTGTTAAATATGTCTTGAATTTAATGTACTCGGTCCGGTTCATGACCCAACCCGACATATTTTTGTGCGACCCGAAAGTGGAAAGAAAATTGAGATTTAGTTCGCGACGCAAAGGGTTGGGCCGATAGGCCCAACCCGCAGCAAGCGAACAAATCTCCATAGCGGACCGCCCAAGCTGGAGGAAGCGAACCAATGTGCGGGGGGTTCGAGGGCGTAGCCCCCGAGAAAATTTTCGGGAACCCTATTTGTACCGTGGCTAGGTTTTCTCATTATTGTACAGAGAGTTTTGCTTTCTGAGAGTTTTCGTGAGCCGTGAGGTTTTGTCGTTGTTTCGACTTCTGAAATTTGTACTCTCTTTGATTATAGTGGAACTTTGTCTTGCCTCACCCGTGGACGTAGATCACTTTGTGATCGAACCACGTAAATTTCTGGTGTTCTGTCTTTCGTTTTTCCGCATACGTTTCCAACAATTGGTATCAGAGCTGCGTTGGATTCTACGGTTCTTGGAGATGGCATCTTTGAAGTTTCAGATTTCATCTTTTGACGGACAGAACAATTTCGGATTATGGAGAATAAAGATGAAGGCTTTATTGAGGCGAGAGGGTACAGTTAGGGCTCTGGACGGAAATTATCCAGAAGATATGATCTCGGCCGAAATTGAAGAGATGGACGAGAAGGTGCATAGCGCGATCCAGTTGTCTCTAGATGACAAGGTTTTGCGAGAAGTCGCCGATGAAGAAACAGCGGCCGGTCTCTGGAAGAAACTAGAAAGTCTCTACATGAAGAAATCCCTAACGTCGAGACTTTATCTGAAGCAGCATCTTTATACCCTAAAGATTCGCGAAGGTACGTCTGTTCAGGAACATTTGGATGAGTTTAATAAAATTGTTCTGAATATGAAAAATTTAGATATTAAACTCGAGGATGAAGATCAAGCTTTGATCGTGTTGTGTTCACTGCCTGTCTCATACGAGAATTTTGTGAACTCGATGCTTTATGGACGTGAATCCATAACTTTGGAGGATGTCAAAGCATCTCTGAATTCTGCAAAATTGAGAACAAAATTGAATGGGAATACCAGCGAAAACAAAGCAGATGGTTTGTTTGTGAGAGGCAGGACCAAGAGCAAGGATAAAGCTTTCCAAGGGAAATCTGTTGGTCGCTCAAAATCTAAGCCACCTGGAGATAAGATGAATGTTGAGTGCTACTATTGTCATAAAAAGGGACATTACAAGTCAGATTGTCCTTCGCTCAAGAAAAAGGATAAGCAACATATTCAGAAACAAGATTCGGCGAATGTTGCAAACGACAATGAGGCTAATGCATAAGACAGTGTTCTTACGGCATGTTCTGCTGTTAATTTGTCCAATGATGTTTGGATTATGGATTCTGGAGCATCATACCATATGTGCCCAAATAGGGAATGGTTCACCATATACGAGCCATTGAATGGTGGATCAGTCTTGATGGGGAATGATGCTGTATGTAAAGTCGTGGGTATTGGTACTGTTCGGATTAAGTGCCACGACAAAGCAGTAAGAACTTTGACTGAAGTAAGACATATACCAGACTTGAAGAGAAATCTTATCTCGTTGAGCAGTTTGGATTCCATTGAGTGTGTGTACTCAGGTGGAGGTGGAGTTCTCAAAGTTACAAAAGGCAATCTGGTTGTGATGAAAGGAAGCAAGGTTAATCACTTGTATCATCTGTAGGGTAGCACAGTTATGGGTCCTTCAATTGGCACAAGCAATTCAGTTTCTGATAATGATAAAACGAAATTATGGCATATGCGTTTGGGCCATATGAGTGAGCGTGGCATGTCAGTTTTGAGTAAACGTGGTTTACTTTGTGGGGAGCAAACGACCTCGCTAGATTTCTGTGAGCACTGTGTTCTTAGCAAGTAATGCAGGGTCAAATTTAGCACAAGGACTCATTCGACAAAGAGCACACTTGACTACATCCATTCCGATTTATGGGGACCAGCACAGGTTCCATCTAAGGGTGGCGCCCTTTACTTTGTGACATTCATTGACGATTATTCCAGGAAGGTTTGAGTTTATTTTCTGAAAAGAAAAAGTGATGTGTTTGAAACCCTCAAGAAGTGGAAAGCTCTTGTTGAGAATCAGACAGGGAAGAAGATCAAACATCTTAGGACCGATAATGATCTTGAGTTCTGTGGTGGCGATTTTAATGAATTCTGTGCAGATGCAGGTATTGTTCGACACCGTACAGTCAGGCACACTCCACAACAGAATGGAGTGGCAGAACGTATGAACAGAACTCTATTGGAGAGAGTAAGATGTATGCTCTCTAATGCTGGCATGGAAAAGGATTTCTGGGCTGAAGCTGTTAACACGGCTTGTTATCTGGTTAATCGCTCTCCTTCAACAGCAATAGAATGCAAGACTCCTTTTGAGATGTGGTCAGGTAAGCCTTGTGATTACTCTAATCTAAAGGTTTTTGGATGTCTTGCTTATTATCATGTTAAGGATGGTAAGCTAGAACCTAGAGCAAAGAAATGCATTTTTGTTGGGTATGCTAATGGGGTGAAAGGTTATCGTTTATGGTGCCAGGAACCTAACTCACCTAAGTTCATTATTAGTATGGATGTTACTTTTAATGAAATGTATATGCTTGATCAAAGGAAAGTTGCTAATGAGTTTGCAGGTAAACATGAGAGTGATTTGAATGAGGTGGAGGTTCAGGTGGAGCTTCCAGAAAAGACCTTTCAAAATATTTTGAACGAGCAAAATGCTCCTGTTGATTCGAGTTCAGATGTGGAAGTTGTAGATGAGGTGTAGCAGCCATACTCTATTGCTACTGGCAGAGAAAAGAGACAGACCCGGCCTCCTCAGAAATATGGATTTTCTGATCTTGTGGCTTATGCTCTCACGACAGCAGAAGATATGGGTATTCAGAAACCTTCTACCTATACAGAAGCTATCACTTGCACAGAATCAGAAAAATGGTCTATTGCTATGGTTGAGGAACTTGAATCACTTCACAAGAACCAGACTTGGGGTTTGGTGCAGTTGCCTAAGGGAAAAAGAGCCATCGGATGTAAATGGGTCTTCAAGAAAAAGGAAGGAATTCCAGGTGTTGAAAATGCTAGATTCAAGGCTCGGCTCGTAGCTAAAGGCTACAACTAGAAGGAGGGAATTGATTATGCTGAAGTTTTCTCTCCTGTGGTAAAACACACTTCCATTCGTGTGTTGCTGGCTATAGTTGCTCAATTTGACTTAGAGCTTGAGTAACTTGACGCGAAAACTGCTTTTCTGCATGGCGAGCTTGAGGAAACTATTTATATGGCCCAGCCTGAGGGCTATTATGTAGAAGGCAAGGAAGATCATGTTTGTAAATTGAAGAAATCCTTGTATGGTCTGAAGCAATCACCAAGACAGTGGTATAAGAGATTCGACAGCTTCATGATAGGGAGCGGTTATCTGAGGAGCAACTATGACAGTTATGTCTACTTCAAGAAAGGTTCAGATGGATCCTTTGTTTATCTTCTCTTATACGTGGATGACATGCTCATTGCTGCAAAGAACACGTCAGATATATTGATCTTGAAGAAACAGCTCAATGAGGAGTTTGAGATGAAAGATCTGGGTCCTGCCAAGAAGATCTTAGGAATGGAGATTCAGAGGGACAGGAAAGTAGGGAAGTTATATATCTCGCAGAGGAGTTATATTGAGAAGGTACTTGAGAGGTTTGGCATGCAAAACGCTAAGCCCGTGAGTACACCGTTGGCATCCCACTTTAGACTCTCAGCACTACATTCACCTCAATCAGAGATCGAGGAGGCTGCGATGTCTCGTGTCCCATACTCCAGTGCAGTCGGTAGCATTATGTATGCTATGGTATGTACCCGTCCAGACATTGTGCAGGCAGTTAGTGTTGTTAGTAGATATATGGCGCATCCTGGAAAGGTCCATTGGCAGGTAGTGAAATGGATACTTAGGTATCTTAGAGGCTCCGCAGAGTTGGGTCTAGTGTTTGATAGAAACAGTTCTAACGGTACCTTAGTTATGGGGTTTGTGGATTCCGATTTTGCAGGTGATCTTGATAAGAGGAGATCTTTGACTGGCTATCTTTTCACATTATCTGGTTCGGCTATTAGCTGGAGGTCAACCTTACAGTCGACAGTTGCTTTATCTACTACAGAGGCAGAGTATATGGCAGCAGCAGAAGCAGTGAAAGAAGGTATTTAGTTGAGGAATCTTGTTCAGGAACTTGGGCTACAGCAGGAAGACAATTCGGTTGTCTTTTGTGACAATCAGAGTGCTATATACTTGATTAGAAATCAAGCATATAATGAGAGGACTAAGCACATCGATGTCAGGTATCATTTTATTCGCGAGGCAGTTGCAGAGAGAAACATAACGGTAAAGAAAATTGGTACAGCTGACAATCCTGCTGATATGTTGACCAAGCCAGTTCCCGCCATCAAGTTTAAGCATTTGCTTGAACTTGATTGGCATGCTTGGTTGATTTTGCCCCTTCTGGGACTTTGGTGGAGAGGTAAATGACAGTTCTACATTTGTGTGTTTTGAAGTGGATATGTTCTTTTGTTGCATCTCTTGTTTCCTACACCGAGTTAGCTCACGTAGGCTTAGGGACGCCAAGAGAATGCGTTCGGCTTCTTAACTATTTTATTTTGGGAAATTCAAGCCAAGGTGGAGATTTGTTAAATATGTCTTGAATTTAATGTACTCGGTCCGGTTCATGACCCAACCCAGACATATTTTTGTGCGACCCGAAAGTGGAAAGAAAATTGAGATTTGGTTTGCGACGCAAAGGGTTGGGTCGATAGGCCCAACCCGCAGCAAGCGAACAAATCTCCATAGCGGACCGCCCAAGCTGGAGGAAGCGAACCAATGTGCGGGGGGTTCGAGGGCGTAGCCCCCGAGAAAATTTTCGGGAACCCTATTTGTACCGTGGCTAGGTTTTCTCATTGTTGTACAGAGAGTTTTGCTTTCTGAGAGTTTTCGTGAGCCGTAAGGTTTTGTCGTTGTTTCGACTTCTGAAATTTGTACTCTCTTTGATTATAGTGGAACTTTGTCTTGCCTCGCCCGTGGACGTAGATCACTTTGTGATCGAACCACGTAAATTTCTGGTGTTCTGTCTTTCGTTTTTCCGCATACGTTTCCAACAAGTATCTCTAGAGGATCTTCGCACCATTCTCCGAGAATCTGGTACCTTTACCCCTGCTATTTCTAGCACTTCTACTATGTCTACTACTCTAGGTATTTCTAATTCTTGGTTCTTTGATTCTGCTTGTTGCAATCACATAACATCAAACTCTGCCTTATTTCGGTCTAAATCCTCCTCTTTACATGCATCTCATGTTCTTACTGCCGATAATTCACATATGAGAGTTAGTCATACAGGAAACATTTCCACACCTACATTATCTTTAACTAACACATTCCTAGTTTCTAAACTCTCACTTAACTTGATCTCTGTCGGCCAATTGTGTGAACTTGGTCTTGATATTCACTTCTCTTCTCATGGTTGTCATGTGCAGGATCCTCGGACGGGACAGGCACTTAGGACAGGCCGTAAAGTGGGGCGTCCCTTTGAGCTTGTTTCCCTAAATATTCCGACCTCTTTTGCTACTTGTGCTGCCATAGTGTCATCTGAAACTTGGCATTTATAGATTAGGTCATGCTTCCTTTTCTAGGTTAAGCTCTTTAATTTCAAGTGGTCATTTAGGCTTTGTTGATACTAAACATTTTGACTGTCTGCCTTGTAAGTTGGGAAAACATCATGCTTTACCGTTTCAGACTAGTGATTCTGTGTCTCATGCTCCTTTTGATCTCATTCACTCTGATATATGGGGACCTTCTTCCACTCCCACCATGGGTGGCTCTCGCTATTTTGTCATTTTTGTGGATGACCATTCTCGATATACCTGGGTTTATCTTATGAAAATCGTTCTGAACTTTCTCGTATTTATCGTGATTTCGTTGCTATGGTTAAGACCCAATTTTCACGAGATATTAAGATTTTTCGTACTGATAATGCTATGGAATATAGAGATACATAATTTCTTCAAATTCTTTCTCAAAATGGTACCATCATTCATCGCTCTTGCCCTGGCACCTCTTAACAAAATGGTAGAGCTTAACGTAAGCATAGGCATATCTTAGATGTCGTACGCACTTTGCTCATCTCTGCCTCTTGCCCTGAACGGTTTTGGGGGAAAGCTTGTCACACTGCTGTTTACACTATAAATCGTATTCCATCACCTATTATAGGTCACATCTCTCCTTACGAGCGTTTGTATAGTAGTATCCCAAATTACACTCTTCTACTTGTTTTGGTAGTGTCTGTTTTGTGCACCTTCATTCACATGAGCGCACGAAATTAGAACCTCCTGCCCATGTATGCTGCTTCCTTGGATATGGCATTGAGCATAAAGGGTATAGATGTTGGGATCCCACTTCCAATCGTCTTCATGTGTCCCCTCATGTCACTTTTTGGGAACACAAGATGTTCTCCTCTATTCATCCCTTCGACCCCTCTACTCATGTTCCTTTCTTTACCAATCCTTTCGTGGACTTATTTTCGGAAGACACCACACCTCCGTCCACATCTGACTCTTCCATTCCAGATGTACCTTTCCCTCATCTTGAAGCACGGCCTTCTGGAGACCCAACTTTGACCACTTTTGATGTGTCTGCACCTTCCGCGGATTCTCCACCAGCGGTCATTCCTTTCTCCTCTGATCGTCGCCCCACCAGAGTTAGTCAACCTTCTGTTTGGCTTCGAGATTACCATTGTTATTCTACGATAGCTTCCCTTCATGAACCTCGCACATACAGAGAAGCTAGTACTAACCTTCTTTGGCAGAAGGCAATGGCAGATGAGTTACAAGCTTTAGACAAATCTTATACTTGGGATTTAGTTGCTCTGCCTCCTGGTAAGTCCGTTGTCGATTGTAAATGGGTGTACAAAATTAAGACAAAAGCAAATGGTACTGTGGACCGCTATAAAGCTCGCCTTGTTGCAAAAAGCTTCACTTAGGAATATGGCATTGACTATGAAGAGACTTTTGCCCCTGTTGCACGTCTTACTTATGTTCGTAGTCTTCTTGCTGTCGCCGCTACTAAGTGTTGGCCTGCGTTTCAGATGGATGTAAAAAATGCATTCCTAAATGGCGATCTCGCTGGGGAAGTTTATATGGTACCTCCTCCTGGCTACACTCATTCATCCCACCAAGTGTGTTAATTACGTCGTGCATTATATGGATTGAAACAATCTCCTTGTGCATGGTATTCCAAGTTTAGCTCCACCATGACATCTCTTGGCTTTACATCAAGTCCCCACGACCATGCTCTTTTTGTTCGACATACTTCTCATGGATCTATTCTCCTGCTCCTATATGTCGACGATATGGTTATTAATGGAGATGATTGTCCCGGAATTTCAAAACTCAAGCATTATCTTGGTCAACAGTTCGAGATGAAGGATCTTGGACAACTTAATTATTTTTTAGGCTTGGAGGTTACTTCAGACACATCTGGATATTATCTTTCGCAAGCCAAATATGCCATTGATCTTCTTTCTCGAGCAGGACTCATGGACACCAAGGTCGTTACGACCCCTCTTGAGATCAATGCCAAATTTGATGCTGGTGATGGGACTCCTCTCCAAAACCTTACCCTCTATCGACAGCTAGTTGGAAGTCTTATATATCTCACTGTTACTCGCCCTGACATCGCTCATGCTGTTAATATTGTCAGCCAGTACATGACAGCGCCTCGTACAACGCACTTTGCTGCAGTTCTTCGTATTCTTCGCTATGTCAAGGGTACATTATTTCATGGCTTTCACTTTTATGCTCATTCGACATTAGAGTTGACTGCCTATTCAGATGCTGACTGGGGTGGTGACCCTCAAGATCGTCGTTCCACTATGGGTTACTTTTTTTCTTGGGCACTTCGCTTATCTCCTAGCGTAGCAAGAAATAATCCACTATTGCTCGTTCTAGTACATAAGCTAAATATCGAGCTCTTGCCGATACCACATCGGAGTTATTATGGTTGCGATGACTACTGGAAGATATGGGAGTCCATCATCATAGCGGGACAATTCTTCATTGCGACAATCGTAGTGCTATCCAAATTGCACATAATGATGTTTTCCACAAACGCACCAAACACATTGAGATAGATTGTCATTTCATCCGCTCTCATGTTCTTCGTGGCACTCTACGACTTGTCTTTACTTCATCAGCTAATTGGATTGCCGATATCTTCACAAAGACACATCCACCCGGGCGCTTCCTAGATCTTCTCTCCAAACTCTAGTTGACTTGTTTCAACTCATCTTGAGTTTGCGGGGATGTTAAATATGATATATAATTTAGGTTTACTGTTCATTCTTTCCATATAGGTTTACTGTTCATTCTTTCCCTATATAAAGGGACTTGGTCTTGTAGTTCAAAAGCAAGTAATATATACACAAAAATTCTCTCATTTCAACTAAGAGAAAAAAAATGTAATTTCTATTCATCCAACAAATATATATGATCAACCATAAATTATACTCGAGTTTTTATCAGTTGCCAATACTTTCGAGGTTAATAAATTTGTGCCAACAATAATATAATGGGACTTTCTTCCTATGTCTAGAGATGGCCACGGGCCGGTTTTGGCCTGGAACCAGAATTGGAACCGGCCTGGTCAAACCCGGGCCCGGCCCGTTGACCGGGCCCACGGTTCGGAACCGAAACCTGTCCATGCCCTACGGGCCCGGTTCCACCTAAAAAAAAAAAAAGAATCTGCAGCCTGTGCAGCAGACTAGCAAGGGCTCGACCTCGCCGGCAACTAGCGAGGCCGGCCTCGCCCAACGCCGGCGAGGCTCAACCTCGCCTGCAACTGGCGAGGCCGGCCTCGCCCGACGTCGGCGAGGTCGAACCCTCACCAGATCTGGTGATGCTCGACCTTGCCGGCGTCAGGCGAGGCTGGCAAGTTCGAGCCCTTGCCCGACGCCGGCGAGGGCGGCCTTGCCGGCGGCCGGCCACCTCTGGACCTCTGGTCCTCTGCAAATTGCCGTTGCCCAACGGGAAATTAATATATATATTGCCCCCACAGCGGGCTTGCGGCCCGTTGCCAAATGAGCAAAATTGGAACTTTTGCCCCCAACGGGCAAAAAGTAAAAAAAAAAAAAAGATAACCGTTGCAAAATTGCAACGGTTATCTTCTCTTTTTTTTAATTCTAAATTTTCTTCTTAATTTTTTCTTATAAATTCTCTCAAATTCTCTCAATCTCACACAATTCTCTTAAATTCTCTTCTTTCAAGTCTCAAATTTTCTCAATACTCGAAATTCTCTTCAATTGCCAATTCTCTTAAATTCTCTCAATTTTCTTAATTCACGCAATTCTTTCTTAATTCTCCCAATTAATCCGCTCAATTCTCTCAATCCACTCGAAAAATAGCAAGTGAAAGTCGAGTGCCAACTGGCAAAGGTAAGAATATCGCGACGGAATCCCATCATTCTTTTGATCCTCGTGAATATGCAGATTTTCAAGATGATGAAATTAACATTTTTCTCGATATGGAGCGCGTCCCGACTCAAGAAAGTTGTCATCCTCCTGGCGAAATATTTACAATAAAGGAAGCGGAACGAGAATTTACATCTGACATTTGGAATCACTTCACGAAAATGGAAAGGTTTGATATTGGTGAAAAAAGGTATGATATAATTTGTAAATATCATAGGAAAATATATAAATGTACAGGTGGACAAAGATATGTAATATTTAAACGACATCTTAGGAGCAAACATCCAACCGAAACGGGAATCGATATCGGGCAACAACAAATTTCTGGGTACGTCAATCCTAGCACTTCCCCTTTATTTCGTTTTAATGACAAAACTTATAAGGAAGAATTAGGCAAATTTATTTCCGTTGAGCATTTAGCATTTAATTCTGGAGAAAGATTTGGTTTTAATGAATTTGTACAAAAAGCATGTGCTCCACAAACAAAACGTGTTTCTATAAATTCAATTAAACGAGTAATTAAAGATCTTTACAAAAAAGGAAAAAAAGATTTACAAAACTTTTTTATGCAATTTAATGGATGCGTGCATATAGGTAGTGATATTTGGAGTGATCCTTGGCAAAATCATTCTTACATGGGCATAATATGTCATTGGATAGATGACGAGTAGAGTATTCAAAAAAGAGTTATTGCATTTAGAGTTTTCAATGATAATCATACGGCAAATAATATTTATAGAATAATTAGGCAAATTTTAGAAGAATATTATTTGCTTAACAAAATTTTTTCAGTTGGTTTTGATAATGCTGCAGCAAATACCGCTTCAATAGTCGAGTTAGAAAATATTTGTAAACCCGCTTTTGGCGGAAAATTTTTTCACGTTAGATGTGTTTGTCATGTTTTAAATTTATGTGTACAAGATGGTTTGAAAACTCTTCATATTTTTCTTCAACCAATAAAAACGACAATTCAATTTTTATGGAAACATCCCCAAAAAATGAAAGAATGGGGTAGATTTTGTAGAGAAAATGGCAAAAAGCCAAAAAGATTTCCAAGAGATGTTCCAACTCGTTGGAATTCTACTTTCCACTTGCTTACTGAATCTTTAGCATATAAAGATTTATTATGTGCATTCATTTCTAATAATATACCTCAGATTAATTTATACCCACAAGAGTGGGATATTTGCCAAAAAATTTTAGATGTTTTAAAAGTTTTTAATGATGCAACTTATACTTTGTCCGGTGTTTATTATCCTACTACACATTTATTTTTAGTAGAGTGTACTAATATTGTCGGAATTTTTGATGAATGTGAAAATGATGTTGAATTACAACATACTATACTTGCAATGAAAATAAAGTGGCTACATTATTATAGGGAAATTCCCATTATTTATTTAGTTGCTTGTGTTTTTGATCCGCATTGCAAATTGGATAGCTTAAATGAGTTTTTGCATGTGTATTATCAATGTTTACATTGTGATGAGATAAATGTTACAACCATAGTACGTAATGTAAAAAACGTAGTAATAGAATTATATAATGAATTTATACTAAATATAATTTAGGTGATATTGGATCTTTTCAATCTATGGAGATACAAAATGACAGTACAGGTAAAATTAGTAGAGGGTACCAACTTTTATTACATAGACAAAAAAAAAACAAAAGGGAGTAATAGGAAATATTTCTGAATTAGAGATTTATCTAACCGTTTCATTTGAGTTTACTGAATCCGAAGGTGGTAAAGATTTTTTAATTTTGGATTGGTGGAAGAGGCACGCAAGCCAATACGCAATCCTTTCTCTTATTGCAAAACAGATTTTTTCAACCCCTTATTCCACAGTTGCGGTCAAACAAGCATTTAGTGCCGGAGGTAATATTTTGCATGAACATCGTTTAAGATTAGATCCAGAATTAGTAGAGATTCAAACTTCTGTTGCTGATTGGACGAAAGCTCAATACCGGCAACAAGAGATAGATCGGAATAATGAATCCGAATTCTTTAACGACAGAGATACTACCGTTACCGGTACTGGAACGGGTAGTGACGATTGAGGGTAAAAGAACTATTAAAGTTGGCAAATATTTCGGGAACCCTTGTTTCTCATATCGGGTACGCCCATATGAGCTTAGGGAAACCCAAGTATAATCCGACGACATGTGACCTCTAGTCCCCTGCGCACGGAATGTTTAGATTTTGAGATTATTTTAGAGCATATATATTGTGCTCCTTTTTTTTTTTATAGATCATTGTAATGAATTGTAATGTGCTTAATGATAATTTATTAAGTTCAAGCCCTGTCTTGTCTTTTTGTCCCTAAATTTAATTACAATTTACATTTTAATTACAATTTATATTGAATAATGTTTCGTCACCGGAACAATAATTTTTTAATTTTTTTTATTTTCTTTTTTGTTTTTTTTCTTTTTCCTTTTCTTTTTTTTTCTTGTCTTCCTCCGCCGGCCCCGGCCGCCGGCCTCAGGCGAGGCCGCCCTCGCCAGATCCAAGCGAGGGCGAGCCTCGCCCGACGCCGGCAAGGCTCACCCTCGCCTGGATCTGGCGAGGGCCAGCCTCGCCGGCGTCGAGCAGCCTCGCCTGAGGAAGAACGAGAACCGAAGAAAAGAAAAAAAAAAAGAAAGAAGAAGAAGAAAAAAGAAAATTATGTTCCGGTTCCGGTTCATTCTTGGCCACGAACCGGAACTGCCGGTTCCGAAGCATGGCCATCTCTACCTATGTCCATAAGTAACGTTTCACATAAGTAAAGATTAATCTCTATTCCGTAAAGCTCAAGAAGCCAACTTATAAAGAACGTAAATAATAAAGAAGTGGTTTGGAGCTTGGCCCAAGAAGAACGAACGTGGCTGTATTTTTATATGCTCAAACCAAACGAAACCCCTACATGACGCTAACTTAATTAGACAAGAAACCGAATCCCGCAAGGTATGAACATGAGTTGGATACGAACTCCCCCGTCTTTGTTTATACGCGTTATTATTAGATGAAGATGATCTTTTCCTTGGTCAGTTCACCATCATCAACCTGTCCAGACAAAACCCCTTAAGGTTACAAACCACCTTAAAACTCTGAAAAGTCGCGTCTCAGACGTCTCATAGACTTCCCTTTGAATTCTCAGCACACAGAGAGAGAGAGACAGAGAGAGAGAGGATGGCAGTTGGGATTTTGGAGGTGTTGCTGGTGAATGCAAAAGGCCTTGGAAACACTGATTTCTTTGGTAACCTTTTCTTCTTCTTCTCGCGCATCATCAATCATATATAACAAAACAGAAGTTGCACGCAGTTGTTGTCTTCTTGATGAACTCTCTCTCTCTCTCTCTCTCTCTCTCTCTCAACACACACACACAAACACACACACTGATGAACTCTCTCTCTCTCTCTCTCTCTCTCTCTCTCTCTCTCTCTGAACACACACACACACATTGAAGACAACATCTGAGATTGATCCGGTAATTGTTATAGAGTTTATCATCCAGGATAGGTTCTCTTTTATCTCCCTAGCAAAAATCAAACGCCTCTCTTTTATTTATTTATTCGTTTTTCTCAATCTGTAAATCAGTTTTCATCTGGTTGCAACTTCTGTCCCACCCCAAAATATGGACAGCAAATGGAAAAATTGGAAAACTGAAGAGAGGCCCAATTTCGAAGATTTTGCAGGAGTTCATGTGATTTCTTGCAAGATTGGGACCGTGTTCGTCTGCATTTCTGCCCCTGTTTGCATTTTTTTTTTAATTCCGGAAGAATTGTTCTCACTTTAATTATTATTTTGGAGACATGGGCAATGGCATGAAATCGCCAAAATGTTAAGCAAACTTCAAATCAATCCAGGAACTTCCAAACACTGCCTGGATGCCTTTCAAACTTCTAAATTGCATCTCCATTCAGCCATTTTATTTATGTAAATATTTTGTGTCGGATTTTATATGCTTCTAAAATTTGACCACAGAAGGAAAAAAATTTTCTTCAGACAGGGAAGTAAATTTCGTCAGTTGTGGACGAGGTTTTTAAGGGAGAAACAACTAATACAGTGTAGTTGCGGGGCTGAATTGCAATTTTATGAAATGGCTCTAACTTTTCTCTTGGATCACTTCGGGTGGGTCTACATTGAATAATCCTACCCAAAACTTTAAGGTCTTTTACGTTATTTTCCCTTTTTTTTTCTTTTTTTCTGTGTTTATGAAATTTAGTGCATAAGGATGGAAAATGATAAATCTACTTATGACACTGACAATAACTCCCATTAATATTTGATGGAAGAAAAGAGTGGACATTTTTATTTTTCACTAATTGAGAATACAATAAATTCCTCAAATTATATGGCATTATAATTTTTCTCTTATTTTCCCTTTGTTTGTTTGAGATGGTTTAATAGGTAAGATGGATCCCTACGTTTTGATTCAATACAAGACCCAAGAACGCAAAAGCAGCATCGCCAGAGGTAAGAGCCAAATGAATCTTCCCCCTTTTGTCCATAACAATTGAATTGACTAGTAATTTGAATCGTCTATCATTTTTCCACACATATTTTTCTTGTAAATAAACAAACGGAGCCTAAATGACAATTGAAAGGATCTGGCGATCCCACTTGGACATTGGTATTATCTATTGCCTAGGAGCTGATTGGAATTAACACATTAAAAATGTGTTGTTGACCAATTCTCATGGGAGGACACAGCTAACCCAGTACATGGAAAATGGTGGGGGGGCATCTTTAATTGGGTCAACCATGTGAAAAGGAAGACATAGTCCTATGTTCGACTATGTGAATATTAATATAATGCTTGCCTTAAGTTTTTTTTGTTTATTTGTCCTTTGTTATGCTGAATGATAGTGTTATTTTGAATGATTCTATTCAATGTCGTGGCCCGCACAGCAATATGGTCTCATAGCTGCGTTCATTCTTCCATGAGTTGAAACCGCCCTCGATATGTACTAAAGAACCTTCGCAAAAGGACAAAAAAGAAAGGGAATTGAACCAACTAGACTAATTAATAATTATTTTGATTAGTGATGATAAACTTTGAGGCATAAGGAATTGAACCAATTAGACTAATTAATTGGGGGCATATGCTATTTGTCCGCTACTTTTACTTCTTCACAAATTTGACCTGTATTTAGTATTAAGGGATAAGTGCATTAAAAGTTCTATGACTTATTATGAAAGAGCAAGTGAGTCCTAAAGTTTTCTCAAACTACAAATAAGTTCTATGAATTGTCAAATTGGTCGAGTCAAATTCTTCCGTTGATTGCGCTTTTTTGAAAGTTTTTAGAACTCGATCGCACTTTCGTGACAAGTTGTAGGGCTTTCGGTGCAGTTATCCTTAGGATTATGACTTTTTGGAGGAAACAAAGGTGTAGAGAAACGAGTTGTTTAGGAATTGAAGGTGAAATTTGATAAAATGGTGAAGCAGGGCAGGGAAGTAATCCGTCATGGGGAGAGAAGTTCACGTTCCGGGTGGAGTATCCAGGAGCAGGTGACCATCATCAGTTCAAGCTCAACCTCAAGATCATGGACAAAGACACCTTCTCCGCTGACGACTACATTGGAAGCGCGACGTGAGTTCTTCGATATTTGCCATAGAAAGAACGAAATCGCAGTTTCTAATTAGAGCCAATTGATCTTTACTGCGCAATGTCGGTTGTGATCGAGAAGTGAAAGTTGGTTCTTTCTTTCTCTTTGAATGGTTAGCATATTTCTGGAGGACTTGCTGGCACTAGGAGTGGAGAATGGGATCGCCGAGCTGCATCCGAGCAAGTACCGGGTGGTTCGGATGGACCAGTCCTACTGCGGAGAGATCCAAGTTGGCCTAACATTCAATTTAAGGGTATTGACTGATCACATCCTCTCTCGCGGATCTATAAAACTTTTTTCTTTCTGATCTCGATAGAACTTAAATTTTCTCTTCATAAGACGAAGGCAAAGTACCACAATTTTACATCGGATGTTTAAACTAGTATGGGGACGCATACGCAATATTGATCGGCTTGCAGAAGTTTATCTCGATTGAAATAGTCCATGGTTACACAAGTTCGACACTAATTTTATGTGTTGGGATTTGTAGGAGGAGCCGAAGATCAATGAAGAGTACGGAGGATGGAGGCAAAGCGAGTAATAGTCGACAGCGATGTCCATGTGTGATCTTTTTCCTGTTCTTCTGTTGTTTTGTTTATGAACGTGCGGATCATGAGCTGCAGCTTTTCAGGACTTGAAATGGAATCCCTCCTTTTTTATACTTTTGCCCAGAATTTCCAGGCTGTCTTTCTTTACATTGTTCTTCACAAAGCAAATGCCAGGAGAAACACATGAGATAATTTCTCTGAAACTAAGGGTGAGTATGGCTCCATGATAGAACCGGGAACCGGACCACCTGTTCCCGGAGCACCGGACTAGTTCTGGGATATGCAGAATAGGTTTCTGTATCAAAAAATTGGGAAACCGGTTTTGATAAGCTAGAACCTAGAATAAGTCATTGTGTCTTTCTTTTTTTTATGTCTTCGTGCAATCTTACAGTATTCCATGACGTCCGATGACGAGTATGTAATTTAAAACCGCTAATTTGAGCTTCCATTTCTGGTAATATCCATGACTGAGGATTTTACCTTGTTAATGTTTCATATTTTTCGGATATCTAAATATGAGTTATGGTTAGTGGATTGCAGCAGCAAATGATTATCATTAGAGGTAATGATCCATTGCAATCATTCAATTAAAAATATAAATGTCTTTTTGCAATCTTATGGTATTCCATGGCGTCTGATGATGAGTATGTAATTTAAAATCGCTAATTTGAGTTTCCATTTCTGGTGATATCTATGACTGAAGATTTTACTTTGTTAATATTTCATATTCTTCGGATATCTAAATATGAGTTATGATCAGTGGATTGTAACAGCAAATGATTATCATTAGAGATGATGATCCATTGCAATCATTCAATTAAGAATATAAGTGGAATATGGATAGATTTTGGAATCTATAATAGGGTAGGTTTTAGACTCTAAAGTGTGCAAGATATGTTTTAGATTCCAAAAATTTAAAAATCAATTTCAACGAATAGATTCCAAATTCTAAGTAGAACCTTGATCAACCTTGAAACCGATCATCCCTATTTGGAATGACTTACACGACGAATCATACTGCTGGGATCGATTGCGGTAGCATTTTTCTACGTTGCGCCTCCATCCCACCTCGTCTATGACTTATGGAGCAAACATTGCAAATCAAGGTGAACACATGGGTGAGGTCGAAACTATGTCGAAGGATGACTAGAGAGATAGGCTGAAGCTAAAGCTTAACGGGACAATGACCACAACTAAAATGCTTAAAGTACCAACCCGTCGCTGCAATTCAATAAAAGATGGGACTTCATGGAATACATCATAATAAGGTTTCCTTAGCTCAAATTTCGAAAAGTACGATCAAGATCAACTTCTTTCATCGTTCCCAGGAGCAACCTCACGTTTCACCTGAAAATGCATGACCTTGGCTTTCGGTTCATTTACCAACCCCCCAATTACGGGTAAACTAAATGTGTTAGAAAGAAAACCTCTCTTAAGATTTGTTATAAATAAAATAATATGTGGAAAAGCAACAAAAACTGCCGTCTTAGCTCAGCCGGCAGAGCGCATGGCTTTTATCCATGTGGTCGTGGGTTCGATTCCCACAGACGGCGATTTATTTTCCTCCCTTTTTTGTTGTTCAATTTTTCGTTCTTTGTTCTTTCGTAACTACAGAGTGAATTGTTCATTGATTCTGGTCATCAACCACGGGTGTCGTGTCGTACGATACAATGTGTTTGTGCCTGTTTGAGTCTGACGAACAAGCAATACTTTGCCGATGACCTTTTGGGAGTTACTTATCATTATGTCTTCTGCTAGGCTGAAACACCGGAATTCACTGCTAACGGTTCAGTCAGAAGTGCATCCAGTGACCAAAACTATCAGTACTAATGCCGTTGATTAGTATTCTCAGGAGCATTAAACAAGTTTTACGTAAGAAAACCTATGATTCTTTAGTCCGCATCTAGCAAAAACATGTGCAGCCAAATCGCAGATTCTACTGACTTATTTTCTTCTCTAGTTCACCCCTTGATGATGCGCCTTTCCAATTGAGCCCCTCTTGCCTCCAAAACGAGCGTGATCACCCGGCATATGCCCATATAAATTCTGATCAGCCATTGATGTAATGAAATGTCTTTAAACATTAAAACTGAATTTCAGATAGCGCAAAACAAATATGTATCTTACAAACATATGCCATGTGAACCTCCTCCAGAAGATTGCCATATCACACCATGGGTGACGTTAACATCTTGTACTCCAACCCAAACAAACAAAAAGGTAAAATGGGAGCATTTCTTCTGTACAAAAAAGAATGGAGGCAAAAAGTATCGTCAAGTTCCTTGCAGCCAGTTCAATATTGTAAGATAGCCAAAAAAAAAAAAAGCAAGCTCCAGCCTACACCATCTACAACCCTAAAACACAAGACAAGCGAAAAATAACATGAGAGAGAACTGAGGCCCTCCAGTTAGAGCAGTAAACCATGAAAGCAATTTGAAGATCAGAACGACGATTGTAATTCCCTTTATGCCAACCTGAGTTAATCATGAACAACTGTATGATCCAACCCTCAAAATCCAATTAGGGCTGATGGTGTGGGTATTCACTCAAAAAATTTACCACCCTGTTCAAAAGATTCAACCCAAATACCGTTTCTTCACAATTGACTTTAACCGCTAAATTTAGTGGCTCAGAACACTTACCTTCTACGGTTACAGTAATTAAACAAGGAAGAGACTTGCTCAAGATCTCACAGCTAAATCGCAGGTGCAAACCCGTCGCATCATCGAGCTTGGTATCAATTGGCATGTCCACAGATACCAAGGATAGATTTGCATTGCTGAGCATCTTCAGCACTAGGCTCTCACAAAGTAGAAGGAATTTATCTTTCACTGTGTCACCATCCTTGTCCTTGGTTAGCTCATCAATGTGGACGTTAAAAGTGCACCTGTTGCAACCGATGATGGAAGGTGTATCTGATATTAGTTAGTAGCCCAACTCATGAGGATGAGGACGTGAAAATGCCAGCAAAGAAGACTAAAGTTAATAAATTGTTTCTCGTTATAAACTTCAGACAAAAATACTGACCCTCTCATGTATTCAAACATTCCTCTAAGATGGGATTCCTTGTCTGTGAAGGCTTCTAAATCCAGTGGAAGTGGTTTGACAAAGTACCCTATATCGGGGCGCAACTTCACAGGAACCTTCTTGCCATCGTATAACAATGCAAGTTTAAGAGGCAATAAATGGTGATGGAAATGAACTTGCATAATCCTTTTTAGCGTGTCACCAGGTTCCAGAGAATTGATCTCTTCCATAGGAACTAAAGTTGGTATGTCACTGTTGGACGCTGAGAAACTGCAAACCAAGAGTAGATATTTGCGTTTGAAAGCATAGAGATATATGAAAAAAGAAATTAATGCAATAGAATTTCAGGGTTCCTGGACAAACGGTTCAAAACGTTGCCTAGAACAATGGAAAGAAATGTTCGACACAGTCCTAGAACAATGGACAGAAAGTTGAACAATTTCAGGGTTCCTGGACAGAAAGTTCAACACATTGACTAGAACATTGGGGAGAAATGTAAGCTTTTGCTTCTTCTTCTTTTTTGTAAACAAGCTTTTTTGCTAAGTCAATAGATCAACTTTCAAATGGGTGAACACTGTTAAGATGGGTGAACAAACTCCAACACTGTTGAGATGGGTGCACAAATCAGAGTGTTTCAGGACATCTCTCAAAATTAAGTGGAAGAATACAAGAAAAAAAATTTCCAACCATGGAGCATTAGTCCATTGAAAAAAGAATACTACCTAACATACATGTGAGAGAGAGAGAGAGAGAGAGAGAGAGAGAGAGAGAGAGAGCGAGAGCAGCATTTGCACTAAGCATGACAGGTCGATGGTACGTGAACGATGGTACAGTTAACAGATATGGACAAACAGATAACTAATTCACCTTTCAGGAGTAGACACTAGTTGATCAGCAGAATTCTGTCCATTGATGGATTCCTCTTCCACTAAATTTACTACTGTCATGGACTCTGCAGTACAATTCTTGAACGAAACTTCAATGCATACAAGGAGAGGTGATACGCTTGGAACTTCTGATGAAAATGAATATTCAACTTTCAACCCATTTCCATTTGCTGGGTCTAAGAGCATGTAGATTTTAGGTTTGACTCGCTGTCCAATGTTCCCAAAACAAATTCTTGCTGAAGATCTACGGACTCGATTTGAATGTGATACACTTGTGTTTGATGATCCAGGCTGCTCACCTAACCATGATTCAAGAGCTGTCTTTGATATTAAATCACCCATATAGTCATTCCCAGTCTGTGGAGCTACATTCTCATTTCCAATATCAGAAATCTGTATCAGAGGACCAGCATTATTATCTTCTTCTCCAGCAGCACCACTTTCAGAATTATAAACATCACTGCCAGAGCCGGTCACAGAAAGCTGAGAGCTGTAATTTGAAGCACTTCCTTCATCTGAAGATCCATCAGAAGCATCAAAATCATCCATCCTAGTGGTACCACTATCTGCAGCCCCATCTCCGGGCATAGTTTTTCCATTAGCACTTGATATCTGATCCAGGTCATCCTGGAGCAAACTGCAAGGCTTTGGAAGAGGCTCATACCCAGGAGCTGCATGGAAAACAATCTGTGAAAGCGACCCAGGGAGATAAAATCGGCTGTTTAGTGGCTCAGGAGAGACTGACTTTAGTTTGCCCCCAAATATGTGCTCTGAAATTACAGAATGCAGGTTTTTATCTTGTGGCAAACATTCTGCTTGTGTCTCTAAAAGGCAAGTGCCTATATTGCATTCCAAAAGCTTTTTGAGAAAGCGAGCTCGGTCACGAATATCATAATTTGCGTCACATTCAGCCAAATCTAGCACAAAGGCAAAAGTCTTTCTAAATATCAAATGATCTTTCCCTGTAGCACCTAACAAGACCTGCAGAGAAGGTACATAATTGATCCTCAGCATACTTATAGCGCTTAGTAAATAAACCAATGTATAGACATGGTAAAACAGGTCAAAGTAAGTACATATACTGAAGCAATCACAGAGATCAACAGGTGATATACATACTGATGGAGTAAGCATTGCTTCTGGTCTCCAAATATGCCTGTTTTCCAAAGATACAAGACAAGGATTTTCAGGTTGCAATTTTCAATTTGCAACTTGTCACTTCAATTGGATTGACAGCCTTGATATACCAAGTAAAACAGGTCATGCAAGCCAATAAACTTCAAATTTCTCAGCCTTTGTTATTTGCTTCATATGAATGAGTATGCTCTCATCAAGACAATCAAACTTATGACGGAAAGAGAGAAAAAGTTTAATATGTTATAGCCCAAAGGAAATAATTACTATCTTAGATCCTGAGCATGAGGTTGCCAGAATAACAAATTGAATTATATTATATATTGTCAATGATCTACACTACAAATACAGTTCTCATGCAAAAATCAGATGTCAGAGTATGTCCTGAAAAAGCCAGCTTAATACATAATTATATCACTAAAGCCTCTACTTAATCATCCATTATGCAGTGTAATGCTTGTCTAAAGTTGACAGTACGAACAAACCTAACAGCCCAAATTATTTCCAGATATTTCTATGGCTGACTTCATTAAAGTTGACAGCACAAACACAGTGTGGGAGCTTCATAAAGAGGCCGTTAACATGACTCAAACTCACAATCCAGTATAAAGCGGGTAAGTTCACTGTTATGCCAAGGCTTGCCCTCCCCAAGGTGATGCTATTAAAGCAAAATAATTTACTTTAAAAAAGTTTCATGGACATATGTCGGACATACACATACTAAGCAGTGAGAGAAAGCCTCCAACTCCATATTGTAGTGGCACTCCTTCTATTATGTGTCAAAACCAGCAAAGGATACCCCATTGTCAAAAATTACCCTCAGAAATATTTAGTCAGGCCAATATGACCCAATGTAAGCAGGGGCTGCTTAGCAGTAATTAAGCCCAGGAGTCGAGTATGTCTCCTGACTTTTTATTCATGTACATGTCTACATGTGCTCTAAGTGGAATCAGCAGATAAACATAAAAAAGCTGGCATTGGCACTTTAATATCACGAATAGATATTTCCGAATTTCAAAATAACTAAAAACAAGAGGAAGATAATACTGGTTAGCTGATGCAGTTCCATGAACAATTTATGAATGCCTTAGTTGTTTTAACAAATGGTAATTGATGAAGTTAGACAACTTTTCTAGATAAAGAACATATTAATTTTCATCAACGTCATAGAAAGTTATCTTCCATCCATCTATGATTTCAATCACTTGTTCCATTCTATAACAATCTTTGATGATTACAATGATAGATATCTTCAGAAACTTGCCTAACAACCATTAGCACAGTCGAAAAGGAGTTGGACTTCACAAAACTTTAATGTGCCTCGTTTCTCTAACATGATTGCTTGGCTAGATGTAACAGTAGTTAGGATATGCTATATAAGCAAGTAGCATACATATACTAGAATCAGTTCAACTTTAACTGGATTTTGATTGATTTTTATTTCAATTCTTGCGAACTGTCTTTTAAACCATTAAAGTTTGTTGATTATTATAGTTTACTATCTATGTGAATAGATTAAAATATAATGAAAACCAACTACAAAAAACAAGTCTGTGCAAAGTCTGGGTTTAGCAACAACATTCACAACTAAAGTTAAAATGAAGGGTGATACCTCTTAAGCCATTAGAAATTCAGTCTCTTTGAAGAAAACAGTAGAGGATAACTGTTCACATTACCTTAAAATTAGTGTTAAGAATCTGAAGCTTTGCTTCTAGCGCTTCTGACTTAAAGCAATAAGCGAGATACCCGAGCACAGAGGTTAACATCTTCGGAATCTTCTCTCCTACAGATTTGTATTCTCCTACCATCCAAATAACTATTGCCCGAGCCGCCGGCACCTTGATCGAATCTAAACTACGAACCAATTGGACCACAACCTGTAATGAAAAAGAAGTCATCCATCAAGTGTCAATACAGCAGCAATTCACATGTCCTTAAAATCGAAGATAATGTTTTCATGCAGTACTACCAACTCTACTACCTTGTATGTCACAAATCAAGATGTATATGGAGTGACTAACTTTACAGGTATAGGGAAGAAAATATGACCTTCTCATGGCTCATTGGATCTCTGTTTATGATTGACCAAATGGATATTATTATTTGGGTCAAAACTTCTGCTTCCTCATCTAGAGAACCAATCTCGCCAGAGAAAAATTCTGCAACACCAATCTTTGCCCACTTTTAATGAAAAGGACTTCTCAACAGAGCATCAAAGTTAAGTGATAGTAACTTACCATGCCTAGTCAAAGAGAACAAACCATCTAAGCATGCATCTGCCATTCTTGGAAGTCGTTGTGCACATAAACCAATCACAGCCACAGTATCCGCAGCAAATCTCCTGTCTGGATCCCTAATATAATCCTAACAATGAACTACTAAATATGAGAATCGCTTTGAAAGCATTTATCCTGTTAGCAGGAGGATAATTTGGGGACATAACTCTGACAATCACATACCCACCTTTGATAACTCCAGCTATTTACCAGTATGCCTATCTACATTAAACAATAAGGATAAAGCTACACCTAAGCATACCAAGACTGCAATAATACCCCTTCTGCAAATCTAAACTTCCATGTAAATAATAGTTTCCTTCCAACTCATTCCAAAATCCAAGAATCAATCAACTAGAGCAGTTAAGCCCTAAAGTTCCAAAGCCAACAGAAAATGGAAAGCGTTAAATCTATATATTGCAATGGAAGACACTCTTGGGGAAAAAGCATATGTGATTCACAAAAGATTCAATCACAAGCATGACCACAATTACAAAGGCAAGTCCACACCATCTGTATTTTTAATAAAGAAATACATGAATGGACAGAGAGTTATGAAGTCAAATACTTGGATAATTCTATTCTTTCTGCAACTCAGTCCACAAAAATTCAAATTCATTGTTAATTGATGTTGTCTAGAATTAAAGTTGAAATGCTGAATGGTTTGAATGATCTGCGACATGGCTTTTTTTTTTTGAGCTTTCTTGTGGAATTTGGTTGTATGAGTGGCTACTGATCTTGTCCCAGGTTGTTTCAATGGTTCTTTGTGTTCTGGAAGAGGTGTGGTAGGGGTTACTGGGACATTATTTTGCTGCATTACAAGTAGGTAGAGCAGAGGTGTCGCTTGGATTTGTAATAGGTAGTGGTTCTCCCACATTTTGAGTTTGGAGCAAATAAACATATTTACTTATCCAAGAAAAGAATAATCACTTCCTCTTGAGTACTAACTAAACTATGCATCGCCACAAAATCTTAATATTATGCAATGAATTCTTCCTCCAAAAGAGGCTGGTTGCTAACAAGAAGAAGACAGCATGGGGTAAGAAAAAAGTACCTGAAACTCTTTCAGAATGAATGGAATCGATGATTCAGTTGCAATGGAAGCTAGTATATCAAGCTTCAAAGCTTTTATTTGGCATGTATCAGAAGAAACTATGTAAAAGTCTTCGAAGTTCGTCGCAAAAAGAGAGGGCATTGCTTTCGCAAAAACTTGAATGTTGCAAAGCACCTAGAAACACAAATCAATGTTACCAACCTCAACTTCCACCATGATTTTAATAAATGCACATGGAATGACGGATATATTTCGAAATTGGATTCTGCCAAATTGACACATATAATAGCAAATACTAGGTTTAGCTGAAACAATCCACTAACTTGCCTACCTACACAGGATACATTCACAATCTCAAAAAGTAAGTAACATAAGAACAGGTGCCTTCTGCGGATTATCTTGTCTATATTTAGCACCTACCTTATTGTATTACTTTAAACTACATTCTTCATCCTCATTCATGTTGTACGATAACCATTTAATTTTGTTCCTATTGAATCAGCAAGTAATATGTTCACCTTGGATATGTCTGTCACACTCATGACCTAAATCTCATTCACTCATGTTCAAGAATGCTGACACAAGAACAACCTTCATATTGTTAGGCATCAAAAAAAGAGAAAGCAGTGTCAGACAATCTCCTCAAAGACCATGTATTAAGCTAGGGAGTTGGGGCATGGTCAAGTGATTCTCATTTTGCTTCACAATATAGGTTGGGACAGAAAAATGAACAGGATGTCAGGTCAATAGTGGTAGTGAAACAAATTACCTTAATAACATATCAAAGGCGTAACCAGATAATTCACCAAATAAATAGAGATGTCAACCAAGTTAGTATACATGTACATATGCAGATACATCCACCCTCCTGCCCTTCATAGATACATCAATGTGAGAGCCCGAGAAAATGGCTTACCACATATCTTGAGGGATTAGAGGATCGCAGGACAAACAAAAGCGGCTTAACTATCCTTTTGACATCCTCCATTGGCGCCATAATCCAGTGTACAGTAGCAGCAGCAACTACCACTGCACTATTATAACTCCATAGCAGTGGTGATGTACATTGAAGTAAGATCTTAATATCATCATTAATTTTCCCAGATGTATATCTTGCAGAAGTTAACTTTGGTGAATCCATATTAATGTAAGTTGCACGTGATAAATATTCATCCGGTCCTTCGATGTATGACCTGCATATTGTATTGGCCAATTCAGACTTATAAACAGCTTTTGGGTCAGTATTTTCTTCTCCTTCTGTAATGCTGGTACACACATCCTCATCAACCCGACATGAACTATCTTTTCTAATAAGAAAAGACATGATTGATTCTCTTACTAGACCATGTCGTGCGACTACATAGCGTAAGAGAATGCCGATTAACAATATCTGACCCCACTCTTCCACATCAGGCAGAATCTCACATAATCTTTTGTAGCTCTTCCCTATCAAAGGGAAGTTATTTGGACAGATAGAAGCAAAGGCAGCAGCAGCAGCCCCAACTACTCCAGGGGAATTATCATGCAACAGTATTCCAACAACCTGCATTTCATAGGTTATAAATTGAATCCTTCAAGAAAAAAGAAGCAACTGCTGAAGAGATTTGAAAACCAGTTATGCAGCAAACTGTTAACACAAAGACAAATGTCCAAGCATTTAATGCAGATTATGAGTATGACAAAGTCTCTCGTTAAAAATGCAGCAAGGGCAACTGAGCATTTTCTGACTATGCTGGGTTGATTATTCTGCACCAGTGCATCCAACCTACTTCTATGTAAACCGCAAGAACCACACATATCTGCAGTACTTTTTCAGCCTTAACTAGAGTGTCGTCATGCCAATAAAAAACACTAGAGTGTCTTCATATCATTGTTTCCCATGCCAAAACCACCTCAAAATGAGTTTTGCTCTATTCATCTCACTCATGACAAACCAAATTGCTTCAAGATTACCGAAGTTTTACTACATGGACACAAAACTCCAAATGTACTTCCTGTCTAACAACATGACACTTAATTTCCACATCGACCTCACCATCGACCTCTATCCTCTGGCACAATGCATGGTTGGCAGGATTTAAGTCTGAATTCTAAATCGTAGCTTTATACTCTAGATGTTACCCAAAAAGAACCTTTCAATATCGATCCACTATTTCTTCATAATTTAGGAGATTGTTCATAATGTAGCAGCAACACAAGTTGAAATAACTTTGGACCAAAAAACAAAAGGTTGAGATGACTAATTAAGCACAAAAGGAACAACGAGTAGAAAGGGTTCCCAACCAGACAGTGAAGGTTACCCTCACTGTTCTCTCTTTACTGAGAGTAGTTCTATGATTTCTTTAAGGATACAAAATGTGGATCACATGTTAGAAAGACAAAGCAGTGGAACTAAATCACAGTGCATAACATGGACAACATAAAGATATAAGCTTCCTACATGGCAACTGAAAGCATAGAAGGCTATCTTTCACCATGTGACTGGAAACAGTCTTCGTAAACCAGATACCAAGTACATGCTTGCATTTAATCCAGCGACGAACTGATTAAAAGGAAGAGACACACCCCCTCCGCCCATCCCAAAAAAAAAAACAGTAAATAAAATGAATGAGAAAAATGGGAAATCAATTTTGATGAACCACATCCTCAATCCCATTTAATAATTTTCAGAATTTATGGCACAGACAAGAAGAGTCAAGGTGCACAAACCTGTCGAGTTCTTTCGCCTACCCTAACAACAAATCATATACACCTCACCAAGCATTTTTCCCAGACCAAAAGCAATGGAAAACAGTAATTGCAGAAAACTGAAAAGTGAAAACAACCACCTCTTCAATCGCAGAAATATTTTCCTCAATGCGCAAGTCGAACAACTTGGGAAGAGCATTAGCAGCACATTTTCTAACATAAACAGAAGGATCTCTAGCGCACTTGTTTACGGCTACAAGAACGAGAGGCGCAACTACATGAAGACGAATTCCAGCCATTGTACGGAGTGCCCAGGCCCTCACCAACGGATTAGTGTCCCCCAAGTCCCTTTGGAAACAATTGATCGAAAGCAACGCCTCATTTGGACGCCTACAAGCATCAAGAAAGAGCAAACGCGAACAATCAGCTGGGCACCAACATCTAAATCCAATCATCCACATCAAGGTGATTAAAATTCAAGCACGGGTGACATTACCCCACTTCTTTAACGCGATTAGCACAAACCTAGCGAGAAACGAACGATGCCTTACAGAATTCTACCCAAAAGCAATCACGCAACGCCCCCTTCAAAGCTCGAAAACAATCGGAATGGAGGACCATTTTTCAATTCGAGCACATCAGTCGATCCGATTCACATACTTTTCAGCGTAATGCAGCAAGTACAAGTAGACGAGCTTCTTCACTTCGAGGGACTGGGACGCGACGTTCTTGACGACCTGGGGGAAGAGGTTGGAGACGTCGCAGCCCTGGGCGATGAGCGCGAGCAGCCGCTTCAGGGCCTCGCACTTCTCGGAGTCGAACCGGCTGTCGAGCAGCGGGGCGATGCTGACGTCGTCGGGGTCGTCGTAGAGGTGGGCGTCGGTGCCGATCCGGAACACCATCGTCGACGCCTTGCTCAGCGTCTCCGCCGTGGCTCCGAACTGCGGGAACATGTGCTCCGGCGGGAGGATCTCGGCGGCGATCGGAGCTCCGATGGCTCCCCTCCGGCGCGGCGAGGGTGGAGATCGGGGACGGTGGAATCTGTGATCGGAGTTTTAACTTGCGGGAGCTGCAGCTGCGCAGGCTCGTCGTAGGTATGGCGGCTTCGGCCGTTCCGATTTCGAAGATGATCTCGATCGCGGTGGGGGCCGGGGGTTCGAACTGGGGTTGTTTCAGGCTTACCGGTCGGACCGCCCGAGAACCGGCTCGGGCTCGCTCGTTTGGATCCGTGGGATTAACGGCCATTTTCGCCCGCGTTTTAAGTTAACAATAGGTTCTGTCCATACATTCAACAAATATCCTCCACGTCAATGAGGGCATGCTTTTCGGCAAAAAAAAAACAAAATGAGGGCACGCATGATAACCATTTTATTTCTTTATTTTTCTGTTTTCTGTTCCCAAGAAAGCTTTGGAACAGAAATCCGCTTTGTTAAAGCAATTTGGTTGATTTCGGAAATTGGTTTGGAACAAAAATAAGGTGTACAAATTTTCAATTTTCAATTTCTGAAATAAAAATGAGAAATAAAAACCCCTATCATCACTCGCTCTCGCAAGTGAAAAGAAGATGTCAATATAAGATAGGGATAATTATACAAATGATTTTATGAACTTGGCTTGATATGCAATATCGTCTTAAACTTTTAATATGTTTAATGAGCTCTTTAACTTTTGATAAATATTCAATCTAGTCCTCAGTCTATATGATAATATCAAAAATTATCCCTAGACTAGTCTACTTATAGAAGTTGTGTGTTCTAGTTTGACTCTTATCCATTACAAGCACTATAGTATGAGATAGAGCATGAACATCTGGCTTAACTTTTTATTGGAGCAATCTCATGCTAGCGCACTAGGCCTCGTGAAAGCTGATAATGTGTCCATCTATCATTTGATCAGTGCACATGCAAAATCGTACAAAAACTCAAAAGGGCATGACTTGTTCATCTGATATCAGATTTGTGCGATTTTTGCTTAAATGGAAAGCTCGTGACAATTTTTAGCTATATGTCACTTTGAATCAGTTTAGTTTGACACAAATTGCACGCACTTGACTAATTTCATGTTTGATAATTACAGCCTGTCCAGATTCAAATTTCTCTTTACATTTTTTAAATCTAATGTCTCGCATAATTTCGTTATTATTGAATGTGCAAAGAACCTAAAATATTTCAAAATAAGAAGATGAACAGTTAGTTTTTCTTTTTTTCGTTTATTTTTAATATTCCATTTTTTTTATTTGGCTCTGAGTGGCTGCCAAATTTGGCACTACATATCTTAAGAAAGAAATAATAAAAAAAAAACAAGTTAGTAATTTTCATTAGTCAAATTGGACAGAGTTAACAAAGAAACTTAATTGCATCTATTTGATAAATTTTAAGGTTTTTGATTGTACATTTTGAAAGTTTTAGAACTCAATTTCACTTTAGTAATATTATAAAATTTATAGTACATTTATCCCTAAAGTTTATGTAAAGTTAGAAAGTTCACATAAAATTAAGCAAAATGATAACAAGGTATGAGCATAAAGTTTGGTATGAATTACATGTCGATATTAGTACGTTCACAACGTTTCAAATGTTTTGAATTGAAAAAAAAAAGTTCAAAGTGTGTGAGTTGCAAAATTTAGATTAACTAAAAATAAATGTCAATCCGATCAGGTGGACAATATTAGTTACAGTGTACGAACAAGAGAACTTGTATTTTTTTAGTGCGATTCAACGTGGATCCCAAATATAATCTAACATTTGTATGTTGTCATTTATCAATAAATTTACGCGTGCACAAACATGATTTTACCATAAATTTGTTATTTCATCTTAGATTTTTTCAAAAGGCAGAAGCTACCAAAAACTCTAATTATACCCATTGCGATACACGTTGCCGACGAGGATTGACAATCCTTACTGGGTGTTCATCGGCCCCCTCCGCGTGCAACCATGGCCTTGCACTATGGTTGCTCGAAATCTAGGCAAGGCCTCATCCAATCACTTACCTCTACTGTGCGAGGGTTGGCCAACCTTTGTGTAGTGGCAGTTGGCTGTGGAACTACCAAATTGTGAGATCTCGATAAGGCCTGGCAATCCTCGTGTACTTGTAGCTAAAGACCGATCAATTGTTGCATACAGTTGACGAGATTGCACTCAATTAAAGTTTAAGATTTGATTGCACAAGTCATATATTTGAGACTCTTGGTTCAATTTTTCCATTTTTAATAGATGTTGTATAATTTGTTGAAAACTACTTATCTCTACAATGAGCATAACCAAATAAAATTTGGACACTGAGAATAACGTTATGAGACACAACACAATAAAGACCAAAGGAAATATAACAATAGAAAAGGATTGAGAAAATAGTTTGAGGAAATATAAGGGTAAAATTACCAAAAATATATTTAACTTATTATAATTGTGCCAATTTAGTTTTTAGATTTTTTGTTTTGCCGATTAAATACTAAACCTTTTGCATTTGTGTCAATAAGTTCATTCGGCCAATTTTGACTGGACGCTAGCTGCTATATGTGACATGACCGGTGCTGACGTGGATAGTTTTTAATAATTTTTGAATTTTTTTATTAATTTTAATTTTTCCTTTTCTTTTCCTTGCCTTCCTTCTTTTCTTTTATTTTTCCCCACCATGGTGAGCGAGGGGCCGTAAGTAGGGCCGGCGAGGGTTGCGGCCCTCGCCCAGTGCAATCCAACCGCCTGCTGTGCAAGTGCAATCCGATCACCACGTAAATGAAGAAGGGCTTAAAAATTTGTAAAACCCACCATCACAATGCAAAATTTACCTTCCTACCTTTTTTTTTAATATATATTTTCAAAAGAAAAGCTGTACCTTAGTAAATAACTAACAAGCTTAGATATGGCAGGGTTATATGAACGATTTCAAACAAGTGTGTCCTACATTGCAGAATAAATTCTTGCCAAATATTACTCCGCAAAATTGCGGGGTGAAGCTCCAAAGTTCCAATCCTATCACCTTGTATGGTCGTTGGCCGGTCCAAACAACAATTACCCGGCATTGGAGAGATGGGAGAAGAGCGAGCGAATGAGCGTTTCGCATCGGTTGCTTCCAAATGAGATGATGTGTGCTGTGTTATGAAAGAGTCACCAGCTGAAATGAATTGAAATTAGCCTATATATGTACATATTTGTCAACAAAATAAAAAAAAAAGGAACATGTTTTTTATGGCAATTGAATCAAAGACCCAAGACCCCTTAAAAAAAAGTTCAATTTTCTCTCTTTAAAAGAAAGAAAATTTCCTACTCATTGCTGTCTTATTAGCTCCTGTTCTTTATGAGCCTCACCAACTCCCCCGTCACTGCCATTAAATCTCAACAGCTCCCACCTCACCTTCCATGCCAAGAACAAGAAGACCTTCGTGCTTTTTCTCATATAGTTCGCCACCTTTTTTTGGAAGACTAAGGATAAGGACATTTAATTTCAAGTATGAAATTCGACTTTCACGTTTTGTAAAGAACTAGAATAAAAATCTGAGAATGAATTGAGAGTTAGAATAGGACAAGGCAAAGAGAAAATCAAATTATTTAACTGTCTAAATAACATTTCCTTAAAGTATATAGACATTAATTTTTTCATATTTTATTTTCACCTTCCAATTATTTCTTTTCGAATTTTGCCGAAAACGAAAAACTGCTGTTTGTTTTTGTCGTTATCGAAAAAAAACTAGCAGAACTTTTCACCACGGAGAGACTCATCGAGTCTTCTTTTGTACGTTTAGGGCTTCCTCGCTCGGATTCTGCTTTACAAGAACCAAGTGAAACGCAACACTCTTCTTCAGAAGGAACGAGGAGAGAGATACCAACCCGCAAGTCGCAACGGAAGGTAAAAACTGCCTGTCTGTGCTTGTCAGCGCTAGAGGTTCCCTCGTTTCCATGTAGTGATGATGCTCGTGAAGTTTCATGCAACATATATTTCGTGCCGTTTGATCACGATCATGTGTGTTCTTCCTTCCCTTTCCTTTTGTCCGAAGAAAAGGGTAACTGAGATGACTGAAACACGAGCCTCTGTTTCTTGATTTGCAACCAAACCGGAGGGGTTTGTCCATAACCCAAGTGTCTTTCGTTCCTTGAGAGGGAGATGACATGGTTGAACCCTTCTCAGAAATGTCTTAAATATTTCCACTTGTGAAGCTATGAAAACGTAAGAGAAATGCTAAATATACTGAAATAGATTTACCAAATGATGTAACGGACTGATATCAGGCGGTCGAAGATGGCCCTTTTGTTTGCGTGCTCGCTTGCGGTCTGGCACGTCGCTTACTAAGCCAGTTTTGGTAGATGGTCTTAGTATATCTAGCCACACCTTTAACATGCCTTTAAAGCTTATGGTTGCGCGCTTAAATGATATTGCTGCCACTCGGCTGACGGGTTAAATCCTAGCGATATAAAGCGTGACATAACAACGAGACAGAACCTTTGAGAATTTTCCTACTGAGTGGATACTTCATTTGGGGCATTTTTTTGGTCATGTGAGGAGGCGTAAGATGTATGAAACGATCCTACAAAGTAGATAGAAGGTGGATCAACTAGATCTGAAGCTTAGCAATGGACTGATATCCTTGTAAATCAACCGATTGGCATTACGAAGTGATTGTTAGTTACATGAGGTACTTGATAATTCTAGACATTTGAGTTTATTTGCTCGAGATTATGGTCAGTTTCACTTTATATGTTTTTGTTTTTCAAATAGATATTGAACTTTGATCTAGAGACTTGTTATCAAGGTCTTGGTCGATCATTATCTGTCCCAGTCATGTTAGTCCCATCTGCTTCCCTTCTGAGCCATGGTTGGAGACTGAATCCGGCAAACTCGTGGTGAACCGAGTCATTTGCTACTCTATTTTGCCCGAGTCTGAATCTACATTTTCATTCTGCCAAAGGTCTTTATGTTACGTTACTTTAGGATGTACATTTCGTATCAATGGCATGAATATCGTTATGGTGAAATCACACAATGGTGCACAATCCCTGGAAACCACGATACACTCCGTCAATTATGTTTTTGACAAACAGGGGATGCTACTGACACTCCGTCAGTATGCTATTGTTCCTCTGTCAGTATGCTACTGATTACTGAGTATGTGTCTGAATTATAAAAAAGACTTGGTCTGACATGGACAAACAGGGGATGAATCTTACAAGGAGCTGGAATTGATTGATTAATTTGAAGATTTAGTCTTTGTTTTCTTGAACAACTGGAACATGAGAAATGTCTTATTTGCGTTTTGTACAGAGATGAGTGAGTCTGAGACAGATGAACAGGGAGATCAATCTCACAGGGATCTAGAACCGGATAGTGAAAGTGACAATCCGTTGGTCAGCACTTCCTTTTACAAACGGAAGAAGAGACAGCATGGTAAACTCTGTCGCTTATATTTATATATATCTTAATTGGGAAGTATCTTTGTGCTACTGACTAACGAATATGTGTCTGGATAACAGAGACGACTCGATCTGAAATGGACAAACAGGGAGATCCATCTCATAAGGATGTGGAATTTGATGGTGAAGATTTGGCCTTTACATTCTCTAACAACCGGAAGAAGAGAAAGCGAGTCTGTGTGGATGAAGGGGACCTCCGGCATGCTTCTGTGGTGACCAAGAGTAGTTCAAAGAAGAGGTATGCAAAAGAAAAGGACCCTTGTGTTTCTTTGGAGGAAGATTCAGAAGAAGATCAAGAGAATGTAAATGTGATTGAACTGCCGTTCGATACTTCTGTCAACTGTTGCAATGAACAAATGTTTGTGTGGCCTTGGATGGGGATTGTTGTGGATACTCGACCTAAAAAGGTGAGGACGAGGTGTTGCATTAAAGAAAGTAAAACCCGAGTGACAGGGGAATTGCATAGGAAAGGTTTCAGTTTCATTAGAGTTCAAGCACTGTGTGACTACCAAAACCCATCCGAAATCACTGTTGTGGAATTTGGCAAAGATTGGCTCGGTTTCTGCAATGCCTTGTTGTTTGAGAGGGCTTATGATGCAGATCATCATGGACGGAAGGATTGGTATTCCAGCAAGCAAAGGAAAACAGGCACTTATGCTTGGGTTGCTCGTGCCGATGACTACAACTCAAAGTGTATCATAGGAGAAAAACTACGGGAGATCGGAGACCTTAAGACTATCTCTGAAATAGTAGACAAGGAGGCTCAGAAGCGGGAAGAGCTTGTATCCTTGGAGAGGAAACTAGAGCTTAAAAACATGCAATTGCAAGAGATGGAAGAAAAATCAAAGCAGACTTCTAACTCTCTAAAAAATTTAATTACCGAGAAAGAAAAGCTCGAGCAGTCTTATAATGAAGGTGTGCACCATGCTTCTATCTTTTAGATACATCAAAGCAAGGTTATTAGTTAAAGGAGGGTGCGGAATTTCTCTTACCATATTTTTTTTATTTTTCTTGTTTTTATTGTTCTGCATGGGTATATTAAAATCAATTGATGTGATTGTTCTCTCTTTATATAGAGATGAAGAAAGTACAGAGTGCACATGATTGCTTGCGAAGCGTTCTAATAATTCATGGAAACTCTACGTCGCAACAAGTTGGTTCTCGGAGAACTGACTTGCAAGAGGTGCGAAAAAGAAGTGTAAGAGACTTCACTATTTTCTGGAAGTGACTGACATTGGTGCATTACCATTTACTTGGTGCATTACCATTTGTATAGAGTAATTTCTTGCATTGGAGCAATTGAACTCATGAAATCAAATGCATGTTGGTCGTATATTCAATTCAGAGGCAAGAGGACATCCATCTGGAAGGTCAGGTCGATGAGAATCGGGCATTGAAACAGGAGATCGAACGGCTGAGGGGGGAAATTGATGCCATGAAGCATGACAAGGCTGAACTTTTGAAGCGTATGGGAGCTATGCTCGGGGATTTCAAAGAAATGGAAGAAACGCTCCAGATGACAGAAGAGTTGAATACCGCTCTCATTTACAAGGAGCGCCGGAGCAATGATGAGCTGCAAGAAGCTCGGAAACATTTGATCGATGTAACTTCCTTTACTTCTTTCCTTCCTTCATTTCAAGTTTCAGAAACTTTTCGTACTTGAATCGCTCAACCCATCGTGTAGGCATTTAGAGGTATAACGGGTGCCCATATTGGTATAAAGAGAATGGGTGACCTTGATACCCGGCCATTCCTTGAAGTGTCTATGCAGAAGAACGATGGATTGGCTGAAGAAGATGGTTTGGAATTGTGTTCCTTGTGGGAAAAGCTTTTGGCCGACCCCTCATGGCATCCTTTCAAGTTTATCGAGGCTCAAGGGAAGCTTCAGGTATGGCTTTGATATATGTCATGGCACTTACTATGTGTTAGATCTGCCTCTGAGATGATTTCGAAGAGCTTCAACCTCTAAAATACATAATTTAAAATCATGACTATGGGTTTATGGTACTAGTCATTGTTTATGCTTAGTTGAGAGCATTATGATTGTGCTATGGTCGCTTCGTTGTATCCAATACATGGTCTGTCATCTTCTCTCCTAATGATAAAACAGCTACCGGGAATATACACACCTGCGTCACTGAAGTAATTAGAGGACTGGAATTTCTGATTGTGGTCTATGAATATTTCTTCTATATAGTTACTTTTGTGATGACATTAAAATCAGTGAATTTATGTATGGTATCTTCTCTCTGTCATTTGAAGGGAGTAGAATTGGTTTGCTAAAGTGCTTATGGAGCGAGTCTCATAGACCAGCGCGTGAATCCTCATGCGCTAGTGATCTTAAGCCTCTAGTCATTACACGCCTTGATTTGCAGCATGAAACGTTTCATTTGAATTTATATACTGGCTCCATTCTGACACTTCATTTTTTTTCTTTTTTATTTCATTCTTGCTTCATTTCTAATGTTCTTTTCCGAATGAAACTAAACATTCTTTATTGAGATTGGGTTCTGTTTCAGGAAGTAATAGACGATGAAGATGAAAAACTGAAAGGCCTGAGGGAAGAAATGGGGGATGAAGTTTACGAAGCCGTTTCAACGGCCTTGCTGGAGATGAACGAGTACAATCCAAGCGGCGGCAGGTTCGTCGTCCCGGAGTTGTGGAACTACAGAACAGGAAGAAAGGCTTCACTAAAAGAGGGGATCGAATATGTACTGAAGCAGTGGCAGACTGATCAGCGCAAGATGAACCGTCTCCGCAGGTTAGTATCTAGTCGCTCACTTAGAGTTAATTGGAAATCGAAAGCGCCTGCGTGTTTGACTTAATGTGTGTACAACACATTTGGCAATTTCCACTTGTGTCGATGAAACTATGAGGCTAGAAAACGTGCGAAAACTTTTACTTTGTTGTACTCTTTAAGTAAGGGAAGCACAATGTGTTTGTAGGGGCAACAATCGTCGAAGCAGATGTGACTTGGAGGAGCATGCTGTGAACTGAATCAGGTCCAAATCCTAGTATTTTCACGTCGCTGCGCTTTTGTCCGCGATTGAAGCTGTTTCCATTTTGTTTCGACCGCTTGTCAAGATAGGTACTCATCTTGTTTTTGGCAAATCTAGGAAAGGTATCGTCCTTGCGTTTGTTTGGCTTGAAACTATGAGCTGATGACTCGACCTGCACTTGTTTTCCAAAATTATAGTCTCTATGCTGTGACTTTATATGAAGGTCCTGGTCTTTTTTACCATGACCTTATGTGGATGTCTGTTTTCTAATTCTATTGCTTGCTAGCGGGCTTCGAGTTACATCAGTTCGATCCCATCTAAATTATTCCAACTCACCCAACATCATAAGGGAACATAGGCTCCATTACTACGCTGGCCAAATTACGTATAGATTAGACATTTGTTAGTGACATAAGGAACATAGATAGCAAAATGTGGAAGATGGACCGGTATAAATGATATATTGAGGCACACTCTCATTTATATATTTAATCTATGAGTATTTCACTAATGGAGGGCTAGAAATTTAGTCATTCTTTAGGGCTCCGTTTGTTTCACAAAGAATGAATGATTTAGAAAATATTTTTCTAAGAATGATCACTTGTATTACGTGAAATAATTAGTTAATGAAGAATATTTCTACTACGGACAGCAATTTATGTTTAAACATAATGTCTAAACATTTTAGTGGATGATGAAAATAATTCCCAGTCATTCATTCTTATAAGCGACACAGGTAATCATCGTTAGAAAAATGTTTTTCAAATCATTCGTTTTTCGTGAAGTGAGATACTTTTCCGCCCATTGGTCGGTGAGAAATGAGTTTATTTACCTTAATTATTTATCAAAAGCATATGAGTCATTGGTCTAACATTCTTTGTGAAAAAGTATTTCCTGTCGAAGTAGCTAGGGGGCCCACGCATGCCACCATGTGGATCCTTATGATTGGAGCCTTACGTACCTAAATAAAGTCTCTCTTGTCTTTGGTAAATCAAACCTCTGCAAATTATTTTGTTTGTTATATGTGATTTACTTTTTTATATGCCTATAGAAATAACTCCACCATCGGTAGATACCGGGCTCCTCGAAATGGACTAGACAGGGCTTCTTTTGGACCCAAACTATGTGATGGGCTTCCTCTTTTGCGCTTCCATTATGCCTTGGGCACCCTTAGCAATCAATCTTCTCAACATATGAAAAATGAACGTAGCTACTTTTGCCGCTTAGAACTTTCGCTGCAGCAAAGGTCAAATTGCCATCTCCACTGCCCAAATTTGGCTGGAGTCGTTTGTAAGCATGTGCCCCGCCAAATTACGTAGGTGTTAGATTAGACATTGGTTAGTAACATAAGGAACATAAATAACGCAACGCGGAAGATGGACTGAGATAAATAATATGGCGAGGAGTACGCACATTTATTATAATTTAAAGCCACGAGTATTTTACAAGGCAAGGACTAGACACGTAGGAAGATTTTCCATATGCATGATTGTATTCGGATTTTCCACCGAGGAATACAATCTTGGAGTTTGAATCGCTTTTCTTTTGAGTTAATACCGCGAAAAACCTCAAACTGGTACACATGTAACAAATTTACCTTAAACTAATTTTTTGACCACCAAAAACCTCAAACTGATACACATGTAACAAATTTATCGTCCGTTAGTTTCTGTTAAATTTTACCGTGAAATTGCTGAGTTTGATGACATATGACAATTGACAGGTGTATCAACTTAGGATTTTACCGCTCTGTTTGTCACAGATTTACTAGTTTATGATTTTTCGTGATATTAATTCAATTTAACGGAGGGTAAAATTATCGCAAGTGTACCAGTTTGAGGATTTTGGTAGTTAAAAAATTAACTTGAGGTAAATTTGCCACAAGTGTACTAGTTTGGGGTTTTTTGTGGTAAAAAAAATTAATTTTTAGTAAATTTATCACCAGTATATCAAATTTGAGATTTTTTGTGGTATTAAACCTTTTTCTTTTTCCCTTTCTTGAAAAGAGAACAAAACGATTTTCACTGGACTGAGATTTTTCTGTTTTTTGGGGGATATAAAACGATCAACTCATCCCGCCTTAAAAACCTATGCATGAACCATATGATAACCCTATGATAAAGAATCCCAAATCAACCTATACAAGACTTTAAGGCATATTCTCAATGCATTCTATCCAATGTCTTGCTTTTCCTTTTCGGAAAGAAAATGGATTAAGATATATTCATTCGTTTTCCTAAGTTAAAGCCTGTTCGTGACCCATTGTCCCCCTATTAAATCCAGTGTGTCTTAAGAAGTAAATATGGGGGGATATGCTGCACATTGCCCAGCTCACCCCCACTTGCCTCGTCTCCTTTGCCACAAGTCTCTCTCTTTCTCTAGCTGGCCGAGGAAACAAAGACAAGCCGGTGGCCAAAAGTCATCACATGCGGTTTCGCCCCGTCTTTGTCACAGGGATTCCCAGTGCCCCTGGAGATTCATCGATTGATTATCTTAATTTTATTCATTAATCTCCATAACCCCCATGATTAGAGAGAGAGAGGGGAGGGGGAATTATCATATGGAATCTTTCTATGGATAACTTTATGGAATGAATGAATTACACTTTAGAAACATTACTTCAAACTTACTTTCTCAGCGAGTCTCGACTCAATACGAAGTCTAATGTTACGGGTTGGACTAATTAGTGTGCGATACTAGAAGTTATAATCGAACAATCCCCCCCCCCCCCCCCAAACGGTCTTTTAGCAAGTCTCGACATGAATCTGGTAAATTTACAAAGACGATTAGCTTGATGCGATAAAATGAATATATGTAATGTGAGGATCGTCTGTCACTCCATTTGTCTTTATTTTGTTTTATAATACCCAACAAGCTCGTTTCTCTCTATTTTATCTTTTCCCCATTATTCTTTTCTGGCTCTTGTTTCAATGTCCTTGGGGGAGATTCTCCCCAAAACCCAACTGGTGCAGATATTACATTTGGTAGGTGATAATGAGGAGATACTTTACTTTCCTCCTGCAAAAGTGCATGTTATATCCAATGCTTTCCCCCCTTCCCCTTTGTTAACCCTAATGCTGACCAGATTCTTGCTGCTGATATTCTGATGCAAACAATGACAGATGGAGAGTTGAGGGGTTTTAGCTTTTTGTGGATGGGATGATCCCTTTGTAAGTGTCCGAAGAAAACCACAAAAGAAAACTCAGATCTGATCCGCCCGACTTAGCCTATCCTTTTTTTATTTAGCCCCGACACACTGTCTTCTCTAATTGTTGTCTTGCTGCATGCTTTTCTCTTTTTTCTTCATTGAATCTATGGTTTGTTGATGTTGGGCCAAAAAATAAAAATCTAGGGTTTACTGATAATGTGCCGGAGGAAGTCTGGCGATGAGTCACCGGTATCTTTGACAGGAAAGGAATTACGAGATGCAAATGAATCTTGCATATTTTTAATAGGTTGATTAAGTCCTACGAAATATAAGCGGTTATGAGTAAGTATCTCCATCGGAGTCGGATCTACATCGTTCGGGTGTTGTGGTGGTGGTAGAGCATTCTTTGTAGCTCGGCACGTCGTGATGGATGAATCATAATTCATTTTGCTTATGGTGAGTTGGAAGCTATGAGGTCCAAAACAATTATCTGTATTATTCTCAGAGATATTGAATTGAGACGGGAAATTTTGTCAAATTGTACTATATACAGCCGACTTTCAAATTTGGTGTGCACTTTTTATATGTGAAAAACACCCTTCATTTTATCTTGATAAAAGTAAAGAGAACATTATATATATATTAAAAATTGTTATCTCCGTGCCTCTATAGTTGTATTGTAGATGGTCAGTGCTAAAATAATAATAATAATAATAATAATAATAATAATTGTTCTCCTCTCCCTCGATCATTGTAACAAAAATCAGTTATGCAATTATTTCTTTTTCGGTGTGTCAGCTTAAAAATTGGATTTTGGACCGTAATCTATTACTTAGATGGTATAAAAAAGGCCCAATACCTAAAAAAACCCCAAACTTTAGGGTTTGTCCCAAAAATACCCCAAAACTTTTTTTGTCTCCTAAAAAACCTCAAACTTTTACTTTTGTCCCAAATTTACCACTATTAACTTTTTATCCAATATGGCCGTTAATAATTTGCATCCTAGACGAACACTATGGCTTTCATTCATTTCCTCTGCCTAATTGTCTTATTTTTCAATGTCCATAACAACCTCTGTCTTGCTAATGATCTTCCATCCCTGACTTAATCAGCGAGCAGCAACTTGCAAACCTACATTGTCCAGGTGACTCTCTCAAACGAGCAGGATTCTTCTAAATTGGAAGATCTCGAGTCCTGATACCACTCCTTTTTGCCGAGAAACAACAGCGCGTGTTGTACTCTTATCGAAATGTGATGACTCGTTTCGAAGTCAAGTTGACTCAAGATGAAGTCATTGCGATGTAAGACAAACAGAGATTCGTGGCGGCTCGCCTGGAACAAGTATATCACCTCTATATTTGATGGAAAGTTAACAGTGGCAAATTTGGGACAAAAATAAAAATTTGGGGTTTTTTAGGAGACAAAAAAAGTTTTGGGGTATTTTTGGGACAAACTCTAAAGTTTGGGTTTTTTTTGGGTATTGGCCCGTATAAAAAAGGATTAATACCATTAAAACCCCTAAATTGGTACACTTATCACAAATTTAGCCCGAATTAATTTATTGACCACCAAAAACTCCAAACCAGTACATTTGTAACGAATTCATTATCCGTTAAATTGGATTAATACCACGTAAAATCACAAATTGGTAAATCTGTTATAAACTGAGAGGTAAAGCGTCAAGCCGGTGTACCCGTCATTTGCCACGTGTCATCAGACTCAGCAATTTAATGGTAAAATTTAACGAAATTAATAGAGACTAGTTCGGCCTTTTTTGTGGTCAAAAAAATTAATTTTTGGTAAATTTATCACAAGTGTATCAGTTTTGGAGTTTTTCGTGATATTAACCCAACATAAAATACCGGCCATCTACATAATAGATTTAGCCATTTTTACTTCATGAATTGTATAGATTTAATTCGAACCCGATGCGGTAAGGGGTTAACCACCTTGGGAAAGAATCTTCATCAACACTCTAATCTAAAATTAACCACGTGATCACAGTTATAAAATGTCGAGTGGACAGAGGAGGACGTTGAGAATTCAAGAATTAGTCCAACCACCCAGTTCAAACCAGCTAATTGGGCAGCCAACCGAACACCCTCCAATCAAGAACGAAGACCGAAATCCTCGGAAATCCGTATCCACCAATTCCCCCGATTTTACACAAGCTCTCTTTGACCCAACCTTGTTGCAATTTGACGCACGTAACCCCCCAATTAGACCCGTCAAACGGGTAGATCAAATCAGAAATGATTCAATCTAAATTGCCAAATCTAACTTGTTTCGACCCATATTTCCATGCAACGCAATTTTAGTGATCGATACCTAATCCAATCCATGTCCAATCTATACATTTTTATATTAAACCCAATCTAAATAAAACTCATACCCAAACGGAGCTGAAAGAGCGGAGAAAGCGAGTACAAGATTGAGTAAAGGCGAGAGATGGTGAATAGAGAGTCATAGAGATATGTTGAATATAAGTAAATTGTAACAACATACATATTATTTTGAATTTTACTATTATAAATCAATTTATGACCCATTTACTAAGTATAATCATCAAATATGGATTAACAAATTGGTTAATAACTCATTTTGACAGAATCTAGACCCAATTGGCCAATCCGACCCAACAAGTTGGGATCGCCTCTCACTCTTTTCCCTCCACTTTTTTCCTAAAATAAATCTATTTTATCGTGTCAAAAACCGAGGGAAGGGGTGGACGCCATACCGGACACTTCCCTTCTTCTTCTTCTTCTTTTTTGTTTTATTTCTTTTGGGTCGAAGGAGATGAGAGATGGAGGATGGGGGGTTCGGATAACATGAGAGCATCGCTAACCATGACCCGAATCGAATCAAACTGAAGCGAGCGTCATCGGTGGCCACTCGTTTCGGTGCCTCCGAGGCCTTTGCTTTCTATTTATTTCTAGCACGCCACAGGCGCCACACACGCACACGAACAAGGACGAGCCAAACATCGTCCTCTTCTTATCTCTGTAACTGACACCGTCAATGTCTACGTCTTGCTTCCCTTTGGGTCCATCTTATCCGGAACCCCAACTGTCTCCACCTATAGTATTTATATAAACCCCATTTTTTTTTTTTATAAATCTCTTCTTCTTTTGTTCTTCTTTTTTTGTTGCCCTCTTTTTGGGCTGATGGATCAGGACGGACGGGCCGACTTTTGCTTTTCGTTGCTTTTTTTTGTTTTTTTTTTCTTTTACGGTGAATATTTTGCGAATTTCCCGAGAGAAATTCGAGTTTTATCGGGTGCGACATGGCTTCATTCGGAATTTAAGTAATTCCAGTTGTGAATAGGAATTTTACACGGTCATTACTAGATTTGGGGAAAGCCTAGCCATTTGTTTTATGGCCCATCAGTTTAATTTTTGTAGTTTCCTTTTATTTTACTAGGAGACAAATTTTTGACGAGGACATGATACGAATTCGCGAGAGCAGCTCTAACTCGACTCGACTCAACACGATACGGTTGAACTCGAAATCAACACTAATTGACACATCATCATCTATTTAAATGCTAAAAAAGATCTTGTAAAATAACATGAATATGCTGACACGACATGATTCGCCGGTCCAAGTTGATTAGGGGTGAGCAAGATGGATCGCCCAAATCGGCATTGGACCGGACCAAACCGAACAGACTGGCTTGGTCTGATTCTCGGGAATATCGATCCGGTTCTCGATTCTTAAAAGTGAAACCGGTTTCTGAGCGGTCCGGTTCCCAATTCTAGGGTGGGAACCGGATCGGACTGGACCGATAAATATATATTTTTTATTTTTTTTCATATATATAATATATAATATATATATGAAAAATATTTAATAGTGGTCTCATTGGAACCGATTGTTCAATTTTTTATATATATATATTATATATTTTCCAATTTTTTTCATAGTCTTGTGAGATCAAATTAAAATTACAAAATAAACGAACAGAACAATCGGTTCCCAGTTCATAAATAATATTTAATATTAGTCCCACTGGAATCGGACCGTACTAATGGTCTGACCCGGTCCACGATCTCAAGATTAGCCGATCCGATCCCTAGTCCCAAAAATTAGGAACCGGTCCTCCTGATCCGATTCCCAGTTCTTGGATTGGATTGAACCGGATCAGGAACCACTCACCCCTAAAGTTGATGGCATAATCAAAAGTAGAGAGAACTTTCAAGCAAGCAAAGAAAAGAGAGAAATTCCCATTCTAGAGATAGAATTTTATACCCAGGTGCCTTTTTCATAGATTTTCCAATTTCGAGCAGCCCAAATGTAATATAAATTGCAGCCCATGAAAACTATTTCTTTTCTTCATTTAGCATGAAAAGAACAAAGAAAGAAGTTCTTAACTTAAGCCTGAAGAAGTAGAAATTCTGGAATTTACTTTTGATGATCTGGCCATTCAGCATACTTTTGAGGCAGTCTTGTCACATGACACTATGGTAGGCCGGTTAACAGAAGCCAAACTAGACCACGTCGGCTCTCCGTTAACGACCGCGTTTATTTTAGAAAAAATACGTGCAAAAATTTTAGGATACGATGATTAAGACATTGATGGATTTCATAAACTGGTCAATGGTCCATTTGCTTAAAAGAAAATTGTTGTCAAGAAATTATTTTCTGACTTTTCGATATTTGAACAGTAGAAAACTAATTGATCGACGTAAAACGTTTTCATGGACTAAAAACAGCAAGCTTAAATTGGAGAAAAACGACTTTTCCTTTTAATAAGAAAGAAATCATTTTTCTTAATTCACAAAACAAATGAAAACTAACAACAAGTACACCTTAGTGAAACGAAGTTGGTTCTCTCATTTTTTATATAGGGATCTGTCGAATTCATGCATGAGCAACTTGAACTTGTCAAGATTGTTCGACTTGATCCCAAATAGAACCAACCCGGTTGCTCGCCCCTAAATGGAATTGGATAATTACCAAGATATAAGGGGCACTTAAAAGTGACCTAGAAGGAAATTGGCTAAACTAAAACACAAATGCTTAATAATGCTTTTTAAAAGAGAGAATATAGGCATTACATAATATCTTTATGTAGTTAATTGCGATGGTATTTATTGTACCTATAAGGTAGGATAAAATACTCTGTTTTTTTTTTAATAAAGGGGGCAATAGAAATGCTTATTATCTGTATAATCGAATACGGCGACCAAAGTTGACTTTGTCAGTGTCAAGACTTTCGTTCTAATCAAAATAGTTGACTTTTAAAACTACGGAATCATCTCACCATCCTCTACAGCGATAAGACAAATTGACTCCCAATTTCCCTTTTTTTTATCATTTAGTTTCTCGGATAATAAAACTCGTCAAATTTATATAATCAAGTCCTAAAATTTATCAGCATTTCTCATTTGTCAAATCGGACGGAGTTAATGAAATGACCCGATTGCACCAAATTGATAAGTTTTAAGATTTATTGCATTTGTTTAAAGTTTTAGAATTCAATTGTATTTTCGTGACAAGTTCAAAGTCTTCCGGTATACCTATCCCAAGCAATAATTAAGACAAACTACTAACGAGCCAAGCCCAAAAGCGACATTGCGTTGGCAGGCTGCGGTGAATTTTCTTGCGAAGCAACAACTGTGTTGGGTTAGCGCATGTTGACCCGCCACTTGGACGAGAAGAAGAGTCACGTTGTTGGACACGGAAGGCTTCGCTTGGTGGGCAATCAACACGCGGTTCTACCGAATAAAGAAGAAGTTAAAAGAGACAGAAAACGAGAATAAAAGCAAACACCGACTTCCTTGGATTCCTCTCGAGGTTAATGGTTTCACGTTTCCCTTTTATTGCCTGCGCAAAACACAGGCTTATTTTCCTCGTTACGTATGCGTTGAATGTACATAGGTATTCTTATAAGCTAGTGGGTGTTTATATCCTAGGCACACCGACGTAGAGACTTGGCTATCTGGAGACTCATGTTATACTCTACAACCTTCATGAGCTGGTTAAATTTAGATCAGCAACCTATGCGGGAAACCCTATTTAGAACAGTTTCCACGCAGTTCATAGAATTTGAATATATGACTTTTCAATTCTTGAGCTGGAAATCCCTAAGCCTCAACTAATTAGGTCAATCTTCGTTTAGTTTTTTTTTTGATTTTATAAAAAAAATTGTATATATGGGAAATTTCTCTCCTTCAATAACTTTGGCAATGGAGAATTGTATAGATTGAGTAATGTTCAAGTCGTCGAAACCCTATTTAAACTCCTTTCATGCGGTTTGTTTTTGCTACATTTTTTGTCATTGCGGTGTGTTCTTCTTGATAAGAGTGTACCATATAAGAATTATTAAATGCCCTATTCTTTTTTTTTTTGGCTAACAAATGAGAGATTTCGAGACTCTTCAAACATTTGACATAATTATCGTCGGATATGTCCAATCTTTCATATTCACCAAGCAATTCCTAGATCGCGCGAGTTCCTACTTCTCATAACATAATCCCATCTTTACTTCTCACCCGGACATTATGGCGACAGCCTGTTCGTCATCATGTAAAAGACGCAATTGCCTAGGGTACGATGATCTCCTCGTCTCCATACGCATCAAATAATTATCAAAATACGCATCCACATATCATTAATCACCGAAATAGGAATTTAGATTTGGGGAGATGATACAAATTTCATTTGCCATTCGGGCAGCCTCCTTTGAGTTCTGCAATCGGTCGGACCCGTGCAGCCATTGCAACGGCACTTCTGTAATTATTCCCAAAATTGGCGTGTTGCTACTCAATTCTATGAGCCCCACTTCCCATGGTTTCCGGGGACCTCGTTAGCCATGTGATGCCCATCGCTCCTCATTTATTGAGCATCTCAGAAAATTTTGTAGATCTGATGGGTTATTTAAGTAAATTTTGTTTTCTAGGAAATTGTTCTTCCTGCATTATTGGGTCAATAAATGCGCACAATTGACCCTTGAAACCTTTTTCAATCCATGTATTATAAGGATGCCAATTTGATCTAAATTTTTTAATTTTATCAATATGATTTCAAATTTTGTACGAAATTTTAATTTTTCCTGTCAATTTCTACTGGGGATCACTGACGTGGCAACCTATAAGTTGTCTACATCGGCATGTCACATAGAATGCCGGCAATAACTAGATACTACATCAATAATTTTCGAGGAAAGTTGCCCGAAAGGATTACATTTGAGTGCCGCGCAAAAGGTTCAGGATTTTATTGATAAAATTGAAACATTTATAATTGAATTGACATCCATTCAATAGATTTATAATTGTCATGGTAATTATCCCTTAAAAGCTCATAATAAGTAATTACATCCTTGAGCTTGTGCAATTTTTTTTTTCAATCAAATCCTCATATCTTTGATTTGGGGCAAAATGAAGTTGACTTGTTGATCGGTGCTAGCCAAAGGTCAGATTGGAACAAAAGACAGGTGTCACCTTAAACAATCAATTCGTTCAAACCAAACAAAAACTACGAGAACAAACAATTCATGAAACGGTTGAGCTTAATTTCTAATGGCTCTTCTTTCCAATGAGCGCAATTATTGGAAATCGGAGTTCGCCCGGGAGCCGGATGCATCGACCCATCAGCTTTGATTTGCTAGATCGGAAAAATTTCTGCAAACTTGAAGATGAACCTGATTGTACGAATTATAAATTCATGAAAACACATTGAAAAAATAAGGCAAGTTTGTGGACCGAATGTGCGGCTTTTCTTTCTTTCTTTCTATATATATATATTTTTTATTTTCACGTAAACAATATTCGGTTCCAATGTGCTCCTTAAGGAAGGTAACCGAACATGAAAATGCAACTTCAAGATCCGAATCGAGCGGTTGATTAGCTTTTACTTTTGGTGGGATTCGTCGAGTTCAAGCTTTCAGAAAAAAGTACGAATCAAATGCTAAAATATTAGGGAGGTTTGTGTAAGAGTCACGTAACCAAAACCTTTGGATCCACGCCTTGCGCGTCTCTCTTTCTTCAACTCTGGAGACTTTTCAATCGATCTTTGCTCAACTAGAACCGGCTCCATGAACGGCAGTGACCAGAAATGTCAAAGGTTTGAGATCTCCTCGTTCCTTCACGTCTGTTTAATTATAACAGCAAATATTAAACCGCCAAGAGTCGCACGGTTGATTGAGATGGCGGAGGATTTCCAATTTAGGAATTAGAATCGTTCCTTCGAATCTCATTTATTACATGCAAGCTGCCCTGAATAAAGGTTACCTACACAATGCCCAAAGCTTGGATTTGACAAATTTGTGGAACTTGCATGGTATTTCTAGAGTCTCTAGGTAGCCAGGTGCCCAATTCGTGCCCCTAAATTATATATAAAAAAGAAAACAATATCTCCCTAGCCCCAGAAAACAAAAAAGAACACGCAAAAGGATTTATCTTTTCGTAAGGATTCTTTTCTGAATGCAGCCGGACGTATACCCTCAATCAATTTGGTTTTATTATGATTTACCTATGCACTTTGATTATCCGTCGATCTCTCACCGTATACATAGGCACATAACGGAACCACATAAAGAATAAGGATAAGTATACAAGAAATCTTAAAACTTATTACGAAAGTGCAATTGAGTCCTCAAACTTACAAAAAGTGCGTGTAATCGAATTATTCTCTTAACTTAGTTCAATTTGGCTAACGGAAAATGATGATACGGCTTTTTATTCTTCTCTCTCCTACGTGGCTAAAATGATGTCGTTTTGGTCCAAAATTTGATTATTTAATAAAAATCGTATTTAAATTATGTAAAATTATGTCGACCGCAGGTGCTCTCGCCCAGATCTGGGCTGCAGTCAACAAGGGTCGCTGGCCTTTTCCGATGATGGTTTTTCCCTTTTTCTAAAAATGAAATTTATATTGAAAAATCAAATTTGGGTTAAAACGATATCATTTTTGCCACGTCATTGCCACGTAGGATAGAGAAAAAAAATGCCGGGCCAGTAGTTTCCATTAGCAAAGTTGAACGGAATTACCAAAAAGACTTGAATGCATCAATTTAACAAGTTTTAGAACTTGATCGTATCTTTTGTAAGTTTTAGGACTCAATTACACTTCGTGATAAGTTTTAAGACTTATAATGTATTTATTCCTAAATAATACGTGTTAATTTACTTTTTTTTGTTTGTATTTCTCATTTGAATTGTTTGGATTTTGTTTGGGCTTCCATATATCTTTAGCGTACCTGTGACTCGACTAGTCTCTGTGAATACACCTTTTAAGTCCCTCATCATCATAAGGTAAGGCTGTCTAGGATGATAGGCGTAATCTCTTAAGTTGTTTAAGTGGAGGATGACGCCATGATTCGAACACATAGATCTGTTCATCCGCACCGAGCGCTTGAACACTTCAGCCAACCCGTTAAGGTTTAATTAAAAAATTATCTTCACAAGACAATTGCAAAAAAAAAAAAAAAACTAAGATTAACAGCCAAAAAAGTTCACAAAGAGATATCATGAAATATAAGTGGTTACTCAAGTTAACAAGCCAATGTAAATAACCCAATTTATAAATTCATTTGGTATGTAATCTTAATATCTCCGGCACTATTTCATTTTGTTTTTCGAGATTAATAAGAGCACTTTCTCGTTATATATGGCACTCGCATGCATTTAACACTACTTTTTTTATTTTTTTGGGTAAGAAAAACTCTTAACTACCGTCCACGATCACAAGAGTAGGTGATCATATTTTTAGACCATAATATGCACATGATCCTATTTTTTTGGCTCTAGGTTATTGTGGTTTTTACTAGGGATGTTCACACAAGTTTGTTTTTTTTTTTTATAATGGTACTTCCGAGAAATGCTAATGATGGATTAATTAACGTGATCCTCCATTATCTTTCATTTAATTTTAAGTTCACATTTCATCGATCCGAGTGAGAACTTCAATCATTATCAGCCCCAACTTACCTAGTTGGAATCTATTAGACCGGGAGGACTAATTTAATGGTTTCTTTAATTACGATGAAGCGTCGGTCTCGGCAATCATGCCTTAAAAAATCTAAAAGTTGACCTTATTATATTATATTTATTTAATGAAAAAAGAATAATAGCCACCTCCAATAAGACCAGTAAAGAATGACCCTTGGGACAATTAAAGAAGAAGATGGCCTCGTCAAGCTAAAAAAATAAATTTTTTTCCCTCATATCCCAATTTGAGAAGCTTACTGCAAGCGTTTATTTTGTGAAAAAATAAATAATTTAAAATATATTTTTCTAAAAATAATTACTTGTATTACTTACGAAAACAAATAAACAAAAAATATTTTCATCATTTACAAAAATATTTAAGTATAAATTGTTATCGAAAATGAAAATATTTGTCATTAATTAATTTTATTTAAAGCAATTTAAGCGATTCTTTTTAGGAATTTTTTTACCAAATTATTCATATTTCGGGAAACACACGGAGTCTTATTTATAAAGTTACTCGTCGCTTACTCTTAAATCTCAAACGACAGAGTTTACTTTACACGCCCGATTTTAATTTCACAACAAGTAAATGAGATATGATAGGAGAGGGGATAAACTCGTTACGCTAATCAGGCACGGGACACTTGTTCAGTTCCCGACACCATCGGATGCAAAATAACTCCTTTTCCGAACATCCGCCCTAATCGTGGCTCCCGTCTTCTTCGGTCCACGAGATCAATCCATTAGCCCGACGGTTTACCTATCTAAGATGGATTCTTCCATCGGCGGCGACGACCACGAAGACCGGCGAGACGAAGAAGAAAGGGTGGATATGCTTTATTATATGCCGATCCCAGAGGGGGAGAATAAACTACAAGGGGGAGTGGTCACTCAACTACCACAGGTTTTACCCAAAAGAAAAGAATGGTGGTTGCACTTTGGTCGCACCAGCCCCTCCCACGAGACGAGCTTCCCCCCACGCCCTTTTGAATTGCTGCTGATAGGGACTTTCCCCGGTGTGGCCCCTCGCCCTATTGGTATGCCCTCCTTTTGTTTGTCGTATTTCTTTCATTTACCCTTATTTTTTTTTTTTTGTATTTTCTTACATTTTAATTGTCGTCTGTTTTCCTAGACTTGTCTGCCATAGCACGATTGAAAAGTTTCTTAGGTTCGAGGAGTTATTATAGATAAGTTCGACTTTAGAAAGGGGATTAGTTTCAGATTGATCACTATCATGGTCGTGTATAGCTAGAGTCATTCTTTATGACTTGCTTAAGTTTTAAATGTGTTTGATCTCTTGGCTCCAGCTCCGACTCAATCACTTCAACCTGAAGGGTTTCTTGTGGAGTCAATTATAAAACCATGAACTTGTGTGCCCTATATGCATATGGATGGTGAAATTGTGATTTGTTAGGGGGCTGAAAATTGTCCAATTAATCCTAAACCAATTGTGTGATAGGTAATTTAGTCATGAACTTTCCAATTATATCAATTTAGTCCTAAATTTTTGCACGAAATTTCAATCTAATTATTTTGGCCAATTTTTACTATAACTCACTAATGTGGTAGCATGCCATGTAGGATTGTTATTCATGACTTGAGTATCACGATAGTGATTTTCGACAAAAATTAATTAGAAAGACTATATTGAAATTTTACCAGTAGATATATGACTAAATTGAAAAAATTGAAAGGTTACAACACCTTTTAGCTGCTTTTAGAAAGTTAATTCACCTAGCTACATGGTTTTTCTTTTTTTTAAATGCATGACACATCGAATGGACACAAGTTATGTGTAGGTCCTAGTTTTTCTGTGTAATTGAACCTTTTTGATGCTATGGGAGGTTTGTTTTAGTAAAAAAAAAAAAAGCTGTAAAATGGACTCGGCAAGACAATCAAGAACTGATGAATTGGCAATTTCAAATTTTTTGAGCAATTTTACTCTGGATAGTGTATAGAATGTGTACTGGGTGTCCGGTAGAGTGTCAATGTTGCGCAAAACTTCTATCAATTTAGACAATTAGTGAATAGTTCACAAAGGATACACGAAATGTGAAGAGGATATTGTGGTTTTGGTGCGCCACTTGCCTTACTCTACTCTCCCATTTCTAACCGCCTAAGCAAGAATGAAATCCGCTGTGCAACCTTGCGATGTTGATAACCTCTACAAAACATGCAGCTTCAAACTAGAAGCATATGCAATATTCTTCATATATAAGTCAGTGACTTTTGATTGATTTATGATCGATAAGATCCAATTATTTACATTTTACGGTATTTCACCTTCATAGATGTTCCGTACAATTTTGTCCGATTTTTTTTTCCTTTCTAACTAGGTCTTGTATTTGTTTCTTGACTAGGTACTTAATCATGATTGTTGAATTTGCACTCTCTAACTGTCCTTACGTTTCATTGCTTTAAAAATCGGGGGCATGTGTTAACTCCTAACTTCGCACCTGATTTAGTCTTGCTGGATTAGTACTATGATATTAGAATTGTGCATAGTGTGGATGGCGGGCGCTATTGCTACGGGGCACGGAGATTCCCTATCTTGTAGCAGTATTTTAATCACTTTTCAATTGTTGATGCATGTAAATGAGCTAAAGCATCAAGGGTTGAGATATGTTGAGACAACAAGAGAATATCGCATGGGGTAGAGGATCCACATCCTTGCTTTAAAAAACTGAAATATCGGGATTAATATATATTTATAACTTATAGACATGAATATAGTGACATGACTATATGGAGAACCAAAGTATTGGGGCACTAAGGAATATAAAATTAAGCAGCATCGCCGACTTAGAAATTGTTAGCCATAATTACATGAGAAAATTATGCTCAATTGATTATTGTCGTGGATTTTGTTAACCTAGTAAAGAAAGTTTGTCATTTGAAAGCTTTATTTATCGTGCGTAGTTAGTACATTGGAAATAAAAACGTTTCTTTGTTATATATGATTGACCAGTGTCATATGAGCACTTTGCCAGCCAGACCCTTATCTAATCACTTAGTAGCATATTTATGCTACGCACGGGCTTGGAGTCGTGGTATAATTTTTATACAAATGATTGGGTGATTTTTTTCGTATAAGTTAAATGGCTGTATCAAATCATTAGTGGCAATTAAAAAACCTCTTAGTAACATAATGTATTTTCTATACTTTTATTAGGGGGAAATTGTTCAATTAGTCATTAACATATTATACGGATACCAGCTCAATGCTAAACCTTCTATTTTTACCAATTTAGTCTAAAATCTTTGCACAAATATCGAATGTAGTCTTTCTTGCTAATTTTCGTCGGAAAATCGCTGACGTGGCAATGTATCACATGGGACAACGACCAGTGATGATTACATTGCCACGTCAGCAATTTCCACTAAAAATTGATCGGAATGACCGCATTGGAATTCAATGCAAAGATTTATGACTAAGTCGGTAAAATCGAAAATTTTAAGATTGAATTAACATCCATTTAATATGTGTGAGATTGATTGAGTAATTTTCCCCTTTTATTTATGATTTCGTTTTTCCTTTCACATATTTCTACAACGACTTTATAATTTTTCTTTCTCTCATTAAACACTTCACTAATGAAAAGCCGTTGAAAAAAAGGTTAACTTAGCAAATTTTCTTGGTATATTTTTTTTTTTGTCGGAATTCTTGGTAGTTAAGAGTAAGTGATTTTATTAGTTTCTTTTGTACAAGGGTGATGCTAATACTTAGGAGTACCTGTAAAATACCAACTATGGAACTCGTGATGACAAAACATAACAAAAGTGGACAGTTGTCAATGATAAATAAATCATGACAATCTGTGAGGTACCCAAAAAAAGAAGTACAATGCAAACATAATAAAATACAACAATAAATTAGCTCTGGACAATGCCCAAAAACAGGTCCAGACTAGATAGCGATCTCAAAAGTCATGAAAAAACAGTGAATTTTTTAGGTGGAAAATTGATCATCAACAACTTTTCCAGTTCAACGTAGGTAATAGGAACCAAATGAGATTTTCCAAGAGGTATTATGATTTCGTAACTCCACTTGATTTAAAAGTTGTGGCCCATCAACAAAATGCTACACAAACTCTCTTTTCTGAGCTCACATTCTACTTATTTGAATATTCTGCAAACTCATCGGTAATCTCCTTCGGTAATTCTACACAAATAGCCAACAACAACCAATTTTTTTTGGATCGCGCTATTTCCACTTCTTGTATAACTAAATTCACCCCATTTTTCACTAAAAAGACAAGACAAAATTGCCATCAATCATTCAATTGCAATTTAAGGTGGTAGCCTCAAATTTATTTGTTTTTCATCTTTTTTCTATTTTTAATCAGAATCAAGTTGTCATAATTAAACATTTCACATGTTTTGCGTCTATTTAATGTGGCTATCTCGTGTATATTAAAGGCATTATTTTTATTTTTATTTTTAGATTTTACTTCCTTAAAATAAGTTTGTCGAAAAGAACAATTTCGAAGAAATCTAATTCTTTTTTATGTTGTTGGGCAAGTTTATGGATTAATTGTGAAGCGGAATCCGGAGATTAACATAGACAATTTTGTAAAACAATCTTATCTTGATAAACTTTTTTTTTTTGGCATATCATCATCAAACCCTTTCTTATCTTGGTATTTTTCGAAAACACTACATGGATGATATTAATTTTTGTCAATCCAAAATGATGAGTTTTCACTGGCATTTAGAAAAAAAAACATTTCTTATTGTATGAATGTTGTGATTTAATTACATTTCATCTTTTAAAGTTTCACATTGCAGAATATAACTATGATTTTATTTTAAAAATTCCTTATAGAGGTTTTTTTTTTCGTTTCATTGATCATCGCATTATATGTAGATGTGTATAAAAGCTAACAGATAAAAAAGAGTTTGATGGTGATACACACAACAAATGTGAAAGTTTATAAATTAGTGATTGCATTAAAATAGTGCCTGTAAAAAATTTTCTAGATTCTTCTTGTCAATTAATCCACAAATTTGTTAGACAACATTGAAAGAATTAGGTTTCTTCCAAATTTCTCTTTGCGACAAAACTAATTTGTACATAAGTAAAATCTAACAATAAATTGAAAGCATAGTACCTCTAATAAACATGCCCACAAGAAAAAAAAACACGTGAAATCTTAATTATGGCAACTAGATCGTACATAGAAATAGAAAAACTAAGAAAAGAAGGAAAGTAAATAAGTTTGGGCCACTAGTTTAATAATAATTGAATGATTGATGCCAATTTTGTCTTTTGGTGAAAATTGAGTGCGTTTAGCCATATAAGAAATGGAAATAAGGCCGCCGTTTTTTTGATCGTTTGATTTTCTTTTGACTTGTAGAGCTACCGATAATCTCCACGGATGTATGATCATCCCCTTCCACGCATCCGAGTGATAAACGGATCATATAGGTCTATGCTTAGAGGAACTATAAATCTTTTCGATGGTCGAAATGAAATTACCAATATTGAACAAGTTTGTTTGAGAATGGTGGAGGATGTTAAAGTTGGATAATGGAAACTGTGTTGATGAGCTTTTCCGTCGGGCCGAAATGTAAGCATACATGTCTAATGGACAGGGAGCAAAAATACAGAAATAAATGCTTTCAAGGGCATGCTTAAGAAAGGTAACCGATCGACTAAGTTCATTAACTGCATACCAAGGCTTAAAAGGAAAGTTTCATTTACAAATTGAGTACTCATCATTTTCATCTGAGTTTTCTTGACTTGCTATGTGGATCCACTTTAGTTAAGTCATTTCTTAACTCAATAATTTTACATTTGGTTGAGTTTTGTTGCAATAATCACATAGAAAGCCAAATTTTAAATAATTTAAATCTCGACGATGGTCTCAATAACCTTTTAACCTTTGTTCCTATTAATAAGGGTCGGAATTCGTGGTAATTGTTAAAAAAACCTAAGTTTATTGTACGATGACCAATTCAGTTCTAAACCTGTTTATTATGCCAATGTAGTTCTAAACGTCAATAGTCTTTCGACTAATTTTGGTTAGAAACCGCTGACGTGGTGGTCCAGTCAACGTTGTCCGTTCTATGTGACACAGTTCGCGCCAATGTGAATAATTTGTAAATTTTTTAATTTTTTTTTTGATATTTTTTCTTTTTTCCGAGGGCTACCTCGCCAGATTTGGCGAGGGTCACCCTCACTAGCGATTGGCGACCGGTGGAGGGAAATAGGAACAAAATAAGAGAAAGGAAAGAAAATGAAAATAAAATAATTTTTTTGAAAAAAATTACACAATAATTGTGTACTTTGGTACTGACTATACCATATAAGACGACTAGTGTCTACATCAACAATTTGCAACAAAAATTGATCGAAATGATTACATTGACAAATCATAAAAAAGATTTAAAATTAAGTTGACATAATTAAAATGTTTTGACATAATAAAAATGTTTTGGACATAATTGGCCGCCGTACAATAGGTGTAGGATTTTTTTGGATAATTTTCTCGTCAAAATTCTGTTATCATTTCATAAGTTGGGAAAAATGCTATTGGTCTTTCATTTTAGATTCTTAGTTTAGATGTTGTGATCAACAAGTTGTATCTATTCTATAATTTCGGCTTTTGAAATGAGAATTTACAAACATCTTCTTTGTGTTATTTCCATAAATCACTGCACGCTTCTTTTTTTCGGTCGGTTGGGTATATACCTGGATTTCGGAGTTCCTCCACGAGAAATTTGATGGGCCCGCCCGGGGAAATCCCCCCATCACTTCACGCTTTAATTGAAAAGTATCGAAAAAATATAATTTGTTTTCATTATTTTCATGTTTTTCAATCATTGATACCTTTGCTATAATTGTTATCTCGCGTCGGTTCTTTTTTCTCTTTAAGGGAATTTTTCCCAGAGGGAGCGCACGGCATTCATCACCCCCACACGTTCCGGGAACAAAAAATTATGTTTCTTAAAGAGAAACATGCTAGCGATGTCCTTGAGAAACCAAAGCCGCTCGTTAGTTGTTTGTTACTCCGACTATGGCCATGGTTTTCAAGTCCAAGTCATTCTATCAAATTATTATCCCTGTCCTAAAAAGAGCAAGAAGCAACACCCCCCCCCCCCCTCAAAATGAAAATAAAAAATAAATAAAGGGCAATTTAAAAAAAAAAAAAGAAGAAAAGGGGGGCGGGGGGGAAAGAAACGTGACAAGAAAGAGGAGGCCCCCATCCCGCTCGCGCGGACCGCCACGTGGCGCCCCGCCAATCCGGCCTAGGAATTTAAGGGAGGGGTTTTTGCGGTTGGGAACTGGTCCAAGGGAGGTTTATGGTTGGTTGGGCTGTCCGGGGGGGGTGTGGTGACCCGCTGCTGCCGGTCGCGGGATGGGCTTACCGGCTCGTCCCGTTCTGTGGTCGATACGCAGTTGGATTGTATATAATTTGGTGGTGGTGGGTTTTAGCACTGTTTATCGTGGGTGGTTTTTGTCATACGAAAGGAAGAAGAAGAGGGAGAAGAGATGGATAGAGATACATAGATAGGGGAGAAGAGAGAGAGAGAGAGAGGGGAGAGAGGGGGAGAGGGTTTTTGTCTCCTGTCTATTCCAATATTTTAACATAAACCCAAGAGGGAAGAATTTCGTTGCGCCAGAGAAAACGAGAGATCTTTAGCGATTAGAGAGAGAGAGGGACAGAGACTTTGAGAGAGATTTGTTGATGGTTGGTTCTGATCTGGGTTCCTTCGATTCCGTCTAGATCTCCTCCGGCAAGCGAGGTTACTGGTTCTCCCGGTGCGGAATTGTCCGAAATTGGGATTAGATTCTCTCCCCCCGCGGGGGAAATCTTTGGCTCCCTTTGGCTCAATCACCAGGGGAAAACCGTTATTCTTTTTTTTTTTTTGAAAATTTGGGCGCCTCGATCGCACCCCCACCGACCCGCGATCGGACAGCTTCCGGAAAGCCGCGATCGCATCGAGAGGTGAGTGTCGAGTTTGCGTCTTTTTGAAGTTCTTGACGTCGCGCTCTTTTCCTCGTCTTTGATCTGGTGTTGTTGTTCGGATGGATCGTGCGAATTGTCCCCCCCCCCCCCCCCCCCCTTTTTTTTTTTGTTTTTGGTTTTTCGCATTTTTGCTTCTGCGAAGGCTGATGGGAATTTTTCGTCGGACTTGGTGAACGTCTTTCGGGGTTTTGAGGACATGGGTTTATGGGGAATTGGGTTTGCGAAATCGGGTTTTGGATCGAGATCTGATCTGGCGAAGCTCGATTCCGTCTGGGTCGCTGTTCGTCTTTTATTTTTACGTCAGAAACTACTATTTTTGAATTCGACGGAGCTTTTGGAACTGCCGAAGCTCGGGTTCTGTTGGTCGTGGAGATTCTTTCTCGCGTATCGACTGACTCGGGAATCAAAACTTTTTGTGTTCTTTCTATTTGATTGTATACGGTCTGATTCGACATCAACCAAGCACAGCTTTGATCGTGCTTGTTGGTGTAGAAATTGATTCGCGCGGAGAAGTTTCTGCAGAATCCGGGATCCAAGTTGGTGCTTAATTCTGCAATTTATGATCATTATGTCCCCGATTCTGCTATTCGACGGCCACAGACCGTTGGGGTGGTTGAATTTTCTGGTGTTGAATCGTCATGAGGCATCTGATGGTGATGCAAGATCTGAACTTGTCATGACTCATGCAATTTAATCGGGAGGATCAGCACATTTTGTTGCGCTGACATTTCTGTGAAATTGGAATTTCTGTGTATCATAGAAATAAATGAGAGCTTTGACTTTATTTTGGGTGAGGATCAATTATGAGTTTTGTGTCCTTTTTGCTGATTTCTGATTTCTATGAATGGGTCCTTGGGTGGTCTTGTTCATTACACAATTGTCAACAACTACTTTAGGCAGCGAGTTGAGAGAATTGTGGTGGCTATTAGCCAATGGATGTAGCAAATGCTGTCTCTATATTTTTCTGGATTTGATGACATATCAGAAGAGTGGTCATATTTAAATGATCCATTACAATGTTATGATGTCGACCTTGAATGTCATCCTACTACACTTTCTTTTCTCTTGGTGGCTTGCTGCATTTACTGATATGTAGCTCTTTCATGACCTTTTAGTGTTTTGAGACGGCCATGCGTACCTGAGCTATGGTTATGAAGAAGAGTCTGGATAATAGAACAATTGGCTTTCAAGTCCCTGTCGTCCCTCGTGCTCCTAGATCGGCTAGAGTAAGTACCTCATTCAATTTTTAAATGTTTGATTTTTACTCACAAGAATGTTCAATGACTGAATTTGGTTTTGCTTATAGCAGAGGGGTCGGCAGAAAAAGCGGGCAGATGGTAATTATATCTGTGCAATTGAATTGCTTGCTTCTTTAGCTGGCAAGTTGTTGCGGGAGAGTGAAAGTTCTTCAGCTTCAAACAATGCATCTGAAGAAAATCATCTGCTTGCCATTTGTAAGGATGTCACTAAGCAGGAAAGGCAAGATGTGCATAAACCACTGAAAGCTGAGTGCATTGAGCAAGCAAGTTGTGAAGAGAGTAACTTTGTGTCTGAACGTGCTTTAGAAAACAATGAGCAGAAGTTTTCCTTGCAACAATCACAATCTCAGCATGATCCCTTGTTAGACTCCACTTCAACATTTTCTGGTTCTGCTAAATCAGAGAAGGATAGTTATTTGAGGCCTGCAATTTGCAAAAACAAGTTCAGGTATGGGATGTCCAGTAATTTAGCAGGGATGATTCCTGGTTTTGGGCCCTCTTTTGGTCTTAATGTGGAGAAGCCAGGAACTGGAGATGTTAATTTGGCCGAATGTTTGAAGGATTCAGTTGAAAATTCAAGCAAGTATTCTGCGATGATGAACATAGGTGATCAAGTCCGGAAGCCACTTTGTGGGAACCGTCATCCTGTTGCCTCTTTTCCCAGGCGTAGGAATAACGTTAACGTAGGCAGTAGAGATGGTGACGAAAACTTCCCTAGGTTTAATAAATGTAGCAACAAAATTAAAGTTTTTAGGCATACACAACGCATTGGAGGAGACCGCAGAATAAGGAAGCTGCTGACATCCAAATACTGGAGGGCAGCTCCAAAGTTGAAGGATTGCGAAACTTCAAAAGCTGGTGAGATTTTATCCACTTTCTTCCTAGAATTCCTGAGATCCTTCTATGTGCACAAGGTCAAGTGGTGATTTTCTTGACTGCTATGTTTCAGATGGTGAGATGAAGTCTTTTGCTCACAAGAGGAGAACTTTTTACAAACGCGACAGGTATAACAGTGACTGCCTTTATAAGAGGAGGAAGTTACTCGACAGAAGCTCAATTGTCACTTTTGATGGAGTCTTCAGTGGTGAAAGCAATTCTAGTTCACCACAGAAGAACATGAATAGTGACAGAAATGGTTCAATTGCGATGATGCATGGAGGTCTGCTCTTACATTTATATTTATGACAATATACAATCCTCTCTTCTTCTTCGATGTGGACACCGCAATATTCTATAATCTCACTGATTTTATCTGTTTTTTGGCAGAAAGTGGAACACCCTCATCAGTCTTTGGTAGCCAAGCATCCAGTCATGCGAAGGATTCTCATGGTAATTGGATGTCTAACAAATGTGCTTCTCATAGATCCATTGCATCTAGCCATTTATGAAGCACTTATATATTTGATGTGCTTTCTTACAGTGAAATTTAGCATCAAGTCCTTCAGAATACCTGAGCTTTTGATAGATGTCCCTGAAACTGCAACTGTAGGTTCGCTGAAGGTATGAACTGTGACATTCGCTTAGAAGTAAAGAAGGTTTTGATTGTGGAGATACTTTATCATATATGTAGAAAAAGAAAAGGAGAATGCTTAAAACCATGCTTACTATGTAACTTCTGTCTATTTTAACTGGTGGGAGTTTAATTTTTGTGCCTATAATCAGCATCATTTCCACTTTGTGACATTTTCTTGTTGCTTTTCATGCTTTTGGTTCTGCATCATGTATTCTTCTTGAGCAAGTAGATTTATTTTATTGAGGTGAAATGTATCTGCCTTAAAATGGTATTATCCCTCTTTTGCCAGAGGACTGTAGTGGAAGCAGTGAGTGCTATACTTGGCAGTGGATTGCGTGTTGGGATACTGCTCCGTGGAAAGAAGATTCGAGATGATAACAGGACATTGTTGCAGACAGGCATATCTTGTAAAGAGAGTCTTGATAATCTTGGTTTCGCATTGGAGCCCAGCCTTCAAAAAGTTAATCCAGCCATTGCTTCTGAAGATGTTCCCCTGACAGTACCATATGACATGCCTGAACTCTTAACCAGGTGCTTTAGAGTTGCTTTTAAATTTTTTCAAATTAATAGACAAATAAACGGGTTGCTTCTAAATTGCGAATATTTACTAGAAAGATGGACTTGTTCTGCCATACATTCTTCTAATTTCTTGCCGTCATTTTCTGCAGTTCTCCGGAAAATTGTATATCCGATCCAGGGGTTTCTGATGTTCCATCTGACCCACCTCCACTAACAAATAGCGGCAATGATGTAGATACTAACCCTGAACTCATTTCCCTGCATTCTGATGTTTCATCTGACAAAAAGATGTCAGATTTGAGAGCTCTGGTTCCTTTTACCGCTATGCCCCTGGAGCCACTAGCTGTTGTCCCACTGAGCCAGAAAAACAAGCGCTCTGAGCTTTCACAGCGTCGCATCAGGAGACCTTTCTCTGTGTCTGAGGTGGAAGCATTGGTTCAGGCAGTTGAGGAGCTTGGAACTGGCAGGTGCGCTGCTCTATCTCTATATGAATGTGTTGCTGTCTGTTCCTCAGTAACATAGGATATCTTAATTTGGTTTAAGCGGGCGTGTCTTTAGGACATGACTCTAGTTGTTTATAGATAGGGTTCTGACTATGCTTGGTTCTTCAGGTGGCGTGATGTTAAATTACGTGCCTTTGAGAATGTAGACCACCGGACGTATGTGGACTTGAAGGTACATTTCTTCATGCTTACTAATTGCACCTGGAAAGTAATATGTATGTAGTTAACAGATGATGAGACCGTGATGCACACAGATTGACTTGCGAATCTTTTGTGCACCATGGTTGATGATAGATGCACACATTTATCCACAGGACTTAAACTTTGGTTGCTACATGGTTTTGCATCTTCTTGCTCATTCATTTCCATCTTTTTTCTGTTAGCAGTTATAACTTCGACACCATCAGCTGTTCCCTGTTTCTATCCATATGCGATCTGCATCAAAATATGAAGGTTCGTATGTTTCAACTGTTCTGATGTTCTCTGTGGACTGCGTGCAGGATAAATGGAAGACATTGGTCCACACTGCAAGCATTGCTCCACAACAGAGGAGGGGAGAGCCTGTGCCCCAGGACCTCCTCGACCGCGTCATGTCTGCCCACGCTTACTGGTCTCAGCATCAAGCTAAGCAACAGGGGAAGCACCAACCCGCGACTCTGAAGATAGCGAATGAGCAGGCTGACAGGATGGTGATCGAAGGGATGTGAGCTGCGGCGCAGGTTGTACAAAAGGTCACGAATTGTCTGACAGAATGGCGTTAATTTTCCGAAATTGTACAGATCATTCATGTGTAATTCTCACTCACATGATTCTTTGCCGTGTCCTGCTCAAGGGAGCTCGGCAGCTGTAAATTTTTTCGTCGAAAAACACTTTTGTTAACAGAAGTTAATTTGCCGCATTTTCTTCAATTCAGTTCATGGAATTTTTTGTAAAGTTCACATCGACTCGAGATACAATTAATGTAATTCGTTCTTTCCACGTACTGTAAATTTGTGATTCAATTCATTTATTTGTCGATTCTTCGTCTTCCTGGTGATATATGGTTACCCCAACTGCTGTCTCGTGGCATCTTCAACTTTTTCTGTCCTTGGATGGCAAGGTTGGTTTTGCTTCTCAAGACCAGTACCTTTCTCTCCATCAATGTTTCATTGACAGTACACTCTTAAATGGTGCGAGTGAGTTTCATGATGACTTTAGGCTCCTTCCTTTTCTGTATCTCCAAGCTTTTGCGTCGCAAGCAACATCTCAAACAGCTCACGCGACACCGGCAACAACCCCACTACTGCAAGTAACAAAAGCTCCCTCCCTCTCTCTAACGACGAAGAAGGACATGGACCTTGCCGGCACGTCACGTCATGTGAGGGATGAATCTTAAGAATTCCAATTTCGGGTATTTTAATAAAGGAGGACTTTTGGGTCGTCGTTCATCGTCGGTGACCGCAGTTGCGGTTGCAGTTTCGCAATGATTTCGTGTTGGGTTTCATCTCGCCTTACACGGTTTGTTTTGTTACGTAAGAGGACTCCCAAAGGCATGTGCATCTTCACATGGTCCGTGAGATTCACGTCATTTAAAAATTCTCACGACAATCATCGCAGTCTGGTCTCCTCTCTCTCTCTCTCTCTCTCTCTCTCTCTCACAGCCATTTTTTAAAGCAAATGACAAATTATTTGGGTCATTTTGCAATTTTCATTGTGGAAAATACTATTGGGTGCGGGTCCTTGAAGTTTTCGTTTTTGCAATAATGACTCCTTTTTGTTGGAAGAACGCCAGATTTTAGGACAATTTATTGTGGTATCTTTACTTCAACCACTATAAATCGTGTCGGTGATTTGATCTGCGTTTTTAATTTGGGAGAATTATATAAAAAAAAGTCTTAAATTTATCGCAATTATACTGATTCAGTTTCAAATCTTTTTTTTTTTGCCAATTGAGTTTTAAACTTTTTGCAATTGTGCCAATTTAGCCCATTCGGTCAATCTTGGCTGGAAATTATTGGCATGGTCCAGAGATTGGTCAAAGGAAGAAGGAAGAAAAAAAAAGAAAAAAAAAATTAAAAATTAAAAAATATTGAAAAAAATCATCCACATCAGCGCCGGTTGTGCCATGTAAGATGGCTGGCATCCATATTAGTGATTTCTGATCAAAATTGACCTGATAGACTGAATTGACACAAATGCAAAACGTTTGATACTCAATTGGTAAAAATAAATACAATATGTTTATGATTTTTTTAGTAATTTTCTCATTTTTATTGCGACATGACATTTGAATCTTGGTGTTAATTATCTCTAACCCCTATGAATGAAACTAATGCTGCGATATTTTGTGGAGTGTTTTACTGCTGAAACTATAGTTTTTAATGTGTAATTATTACTTCTTGTTAGATAGCTATGACAAAGCCGGTCCAAGATTTCGTGACGTTGGTTTCTATTTAGTATAGTTATGGTAGATTAATGCACAATTTGTATGAGAGACGTTTGCGTCTTAATCGTAAATCGCTTGCACAAATAGGTATATTAAATAGGAATTGTCTTCATATGATTTCTAGTGAGATCGCAAAAATAAAAAGGGAAATTATAAGGAATTCGTCAGAATAGTAAAAATGGAGCTCGCTAGAGAATGAATTCCGAGAACGTGGAGTAGAATCAGTATGATAAAATGAATATGATAAAGTTGCTCAAAATTAAATGAGCGTCCAACCTCCAATGAAAAGAAAATTTCTTGCTCTTCCCCAAAACATCAATTTCTGTTTGAGTTCGGATTTGAATTTGAATTTGGACTCAATTGAGGAGTGAAGTCAGTTTACCTAATTTATTTGTTTATGATTTTAAAACCCGTATCTCCGGCAGTTGACTCGATGTTTTCCAATCGTTTCTCATTATTAAGAAAAATTAATATAGATAAAATATGAGCTTGTATCATAGCAATAGTAATTAATTGTTGTTGTTATAAGGTTAATCTATTTACCCGTCTAGAGAATATTTTTCCTTGTTTACTGTTAAATCGTATAATTAACTCATGTTTCTACAATTGATCCTATCCCTCGATTGGATCAAGGGCAAACGCTTATGAAAAGGTTGCTTGGACTTAAGAAAGAGTCGCTTGGATTTTTCCGTGGTTTGTTTATTCCTTATCTAAAAAATTGTGCTTCAATCTGATCTAAAATGATTTCAAATTTAAAATATTGGATTAAAGATGGCTCCGTGTTTAGTTAGTAGAATTATGTTAACTGTAATGTATAGAATAATATGATATGTGCAGAATTTGTACTTTTCATGTTTCTTGTGAAAGTGACATATAGACACTTTTTGGTCAAAAGATAAAATGTTTCATTAATTAACTAACAAAAGGATAACATAAGTTATGGGTTTCTGAACATAAAAGATCCCGTAGAGATAATGACGTTTTTATAAGCCAATCTTGTGGTACACTTGATTTGAGCTATTTTTCACAATTTTAATCGACTAGGCGTATCGTGGCAACTCTTTTAAAAATACATCAGGAAAGAGCTCTCCATTCCTTATTCAAACTGTTTCGAACACAATTCGCATACTTTAAAATAACCATTACTCGAACATTTCACCATCAACCTCTTCTGCATTTTTGTTTAACCAACTCTTCTACTTTCCGCCAAAAAGAAGTAAGGAAAAAAGAAACAAAAAAAGAAGTAAAACAATAAACAAATGTTTAGGTTTACTTCTAATCAAATTCGATTCGATGTACATTATTTCATTCATTGATTTTGTATGATCTTTCCCTAGACACAATTCTATTCTCACAATATTATTTCAAAATGAAATTGGAGACTAACTCGAATTTCGTGGAGGTTGAATCTACTTTAAATTCTCTTTGAAAAAATGATAGTAATATCCATAAATTTTGGCTCAATGTGCAACGTCATTTTTTATTTTTTAATTATTTAATGCGGTCCTTGAACTACTTGCTAAATGTTCCGTGTAGCCATTTTATTTGATCAAAAAAGGGAGAAAGTCACCCCAAGTCCCTAAACTATTGTGAAATGTGCAATTTAGTCCGTAAACTTTCAATTTGTTCAATCTACGTCCTCCACCATCCCAAACAAAGTTAAATTAGTCTTGTGATACTATTAGCAAGTTTTCATAATTACATTATTGCTCAGATTTTAGAACATCTTTTCATTCCAATTCACTTCCTAAATCAATAAAAATGCTATCTTTTTATTACCTTTTTAATTTTTTTATATCGATAAATTTTATGATAGTTCTATTCAACTATATTTTACCTCACGCGCGCTTTGTGTAATAGTCAAAGTAGAACCTCGTTTAGAGTTGTATTGGAACGAAAAGCCTGTTCAAGTATTTGTACGAGTCTAAATATTGTTCCTTCCTTATGTTTTAGATAGATAAAATTTTCGGGCTTTTGTGTTTCGTGCTTTCTTAATTGAATTTAGTTAATTTTGTGTGTTTTTATTTTTGTAGAAAGGTTTTATTTTTGGATCATTGATCATAGAACTTTAGGCACGTTTGTTTCCCGGAAAATAAGTGATATGGAAAACATTTTTTTAAAACGAATGATTGTATTGCCCACGAAAACGAATAAACGAAAAATATTTTCATTGTCTACGAAAATGTTTAGACGTATATTGTCGATGATAATGAAAACATTATCCATTGACTAATTATTTCAAGCGATGCAAGTGATCGATTCTAGGAAAATACTTTCCAAATCATTTATTTTCCGCGAAAACAAACGGAGCCTCACTTAAACCTGTTTGCTTTTTGATAAGATGGAATCGAGTCGCTCAGTTGTCACACGTTTAGAGTTTTCACACCAAACTGGAGCATGTCCAAAGAGTAAAAGCGGCTCAAATAAATTTGAAGGACAAAGTGATGAATGCATACAAATGTCAAGCTCCGAGATTCAATGGCCATAATGCAAATATTGCACGGCTATAACAAAATGAGAAAAGAGAGAGTGAATGAGGAAATGGGCCCAACAGCCTGTTTATGAGCGGCCCTCACTTTGCACAGGCCTATCCAACTTCCTGTAGAAGAAGACACAAAGCTGTATTATCAAGGTCGTGTGAACAAGTATCTGATTAAATATACTTAAAACGGCTGGTAGCGATTAAAAGTCGGTGCATTGGAAATTGTGAATATTTCTTAATTGCTTGCTTAACAGATGCTCCCTCGTTGATAAGAAATGAAACTTCAAGGACAACGAGGCTTACTTCTCCTTGTGAATTAAAACCGAGTAAAATTGCGTCGATAAGCTACCGTTTAAAATTACTTGAGGGAGACCTACCGATCTAATGTTGGAAGGAAAAATGTTCCTTACAATCAAGTTGTTATATAGGTTTAGTTTAATGGAGCCAATCACATATGAGAAAATAGTGAAAGTCCGAGACTGAACACCGGTTCTCACTAAAAAGCATGACTTTTGACATGATTTCCGCTTTGCTATGGATCCCATCCATCCCATCATCTCTCGATTGAAACACAAAATCCACTAGGCGCGTAATGCAAGCTTTTTATCACGTTCATTATTTAAAATATGGAGTTCATCTTTTAATTTGAAAGATCAACTCAATTTTTTTTTTTTTGATATAGGTCAAGTACTAAAAATAAAATCATCAAAATTAGGGGTTTTCTTTTGGGTCTTGGATGTCTTTGTTGGTCCAAAGTTTCCCTTCAAGATATAAGGACGGTCATGTACTAAACCACGTCAGTAGGTACGCTGGGCTTTGGGCCTAACCTTTTATAATTACGAATTGGGGGACGTATATCACAGTGAAGATGAGGTCAATTCAGGTTGCACTTGCTTTGGTGCTCGACTCTTCTAACATGCTCTCTGTACGATGCATTTACGAGTCCTAAACACTTTGTTGAATCGATGGTGCAAATTGTAGCCTGCAGTTTGTTTCTCATGCGGCATATGAAATCCAAGATTGATCACGGTCGTTAGAATGAAAAGATCGTGGTCTTCAAACGGCTATGATTGTATTGGTCTACATAGACTGAGTCTACGTAATATTCTTTCTCCTTGCACAAGATGAAGCAGGTTCCTTGCGAGATTATCTCACTGCTATCAAGATAGCATTCCACATGGTAGAATCAGTGGCAAATTCTTTTACTCCAAGAAGAGTCCCTCGAATGAAAGCTGCTTGGAAAGGGGGGATCAATTTGTCAAGAAGAGGTTTCAGTCTGCTTTGGTTTTAGCTATAATAATGTAAGTTACATTGCCGAAAGAGATGAGGCTGAAGTATTAGATGGGATAGAGAAATCGATCACAATGAAGCAAATACGACAGAAGAAGTGCTTTTTTAGTTGCAATTATTATTGACTTCACTCAATGCGTGATGATCTTGGTTTAATAGAAAGTATATTGAGTAGTAGTTTTTCTTTGAAACGAAAATTTTTGACAAATATGTGATTGGACGAAAGAATCACAGTTTGAAGTAATCCCAGAAGTATGTTGATGGTGAATGTAATCCAACTTCACAACAGCCCACGACGACCTCGATTGTAGAAAGGGGCCGATTTAGTGAAGAGCGGCTTCCTTGGAGTGCTCCGAGATGGTGAAGATGGGGGTCGGCCAAGCGAGAAGGTGTTGGCAGACTAGGGTGTTTTGGGAGGTGTGAGACTAGGGTTTTTGGATGTCTACATAAATTGGTGTGTTCAAGTCATCTTATCGGGGCCCTGGGAGAAAATTTGTATTTTCTTTTTTAATACAAAAAGTAGGAGTGGAGTCCCAGTTACCTAGAGGCTATGGACTACCTTGTGAGATTCATGAACATGTGAAGTTCAGACCTTTGGCATATGCAAATAGCTCTAATTCAGAATAGTTTGCACGTAATTGATGAGATTCGAATGAGTGACTTTCGGTTTCTAAATTAGAATTTACTCGATACTTTAACCAACTATGCTTGCTGTGTTGCCAAATACTTTATATATAATTGTACCAAATGGAATCTCACACGCAACTTATAGTCGATCTAATGATCTGAAGGGCTCTTTTCTTCTTCGACAACCAAACAAACAAGCGAAAAGTCTCCTTTCATGGACTATAAAAACACTGGTAGGGAGAGACGTGAGGACGAACGTAATTGGACCGGAGGACAAGTAAATGTAGGCCTCTCAAGAGTCAACTATCACATGGGATAATACTGAGGAAGCTGAAATCGAAGCCTGGCTGTTCTTTCTCGGAACCAAACTTGATCGGTTCAACAAAAAGGCCAACTCTTGCTGAATCCCCCCTGTTCCTCGGAGAGAGTCCTAAAAGGGAAGTCTTCAATCTCGTTCTGTTTCAATTTGAAACAAGATTAGCTTGTACTTTGTCCTCAAATTGCATTCTCTGTTTCATTTTGCTGAACTACATGCGAGCTTGGAACTTTAGCTCCAAGATAAGGCTCCGAGATTTTTACCAAGTTGTACACTTAGTTGATCAATCATTTTGGGGAATCATTTCTGTGTTTATATAGCGAGTTGATGAATATTGGCACAAGTTCTTTCAAGACCTTTTGAGCAATTGATGTTCTGAAGCACTTCTGAGTCCCACATATTATATAGAAATGGATCGACCACCAGACGAACTCGATAGTTTCATTGATGGGTATGTAGTCGATGATGGTGATGAGTTGGCCTTTTCGATTTTACCAGAGGATGATCTTGTTAGTGGGCTCACGATCGACGACATGTTCAATAACTCTACCTATAGTTACACGGACGCGCCTCCTTTGTGCGCTGACCTCGGGAAGGAACCGGCTGAGGACAATGATTTTAGTGATGCAGCTCTCAAGTACATAAACCAGATGCTTATGGAGGAAGACATAGAAGAGAAGAGCATCATGTGTCATGAGGCCTTGGTGCTCGAGGCAGCCGAGAAATCATTCTATGAGGTCATTGGGGAGAGGTATCCGCCAGCTGCAGATCAGCATCCGTCACCCAATCAAACCAACGAGAGCTCATGTGGTAGTAGTGCTGCTGCAATTAACTGGGTTGAGTCAGGGCCGAGCTGTGGATCACGAGAGCATACTGTCCTCACCACGGTGTCTCAATCCATCTCATCGTCAATTGGCCAGCCATTGGATGGTGTCTACGTTAGTATCAGTACCACTGGACGTGCTGAATCTCCTGCGAGCGCCGTTGCTTTGCCTGAACTTATCGGAAGTGAGTCTGTTATGCAGTTCAATGGCAATGCTGACGAATCGAGAGAGTTGCTTGCCTTTGGAAATGGAATTCTAGTTAATCTGGAGAGGGGTGAATTTTCCGTTAATGAACCTACTGAAGAGGCTACAAGTTTGGTTCAAAATCTAGAGAACGATGAGAACATGTTTGCCGACTTTGGAGCACACAGGGGAAGGAAAAATCCTTTGCAGGAGGATGGGAACTTAGAAGAGGGAAGGATGAACAAGCATTCATCAGTTTACACCGAATCAACTGTGAGGTCGGAGATGTTCGATATTGTGTTGCTCAATCGTAAAGGAAGCGAAGCTGCCCTTCGTGAAGCTCTGCGGAATGCGATGCAGAATGGCCCACCGAAAGCGCTGAATGAGGGGAAGATCCACGGCAAGAAGCAAGGCAGGCGCAAGAGGGATGTGGTCGACTTGAGAACTCTTTTGACGCTTTGCGCACAAGCCATTACTATGGATGATCGAGCAAGCGCAGGGGAGCTGCTCAAGCAGATCAGAAGGCACGCGTCTCCCACAGGGGATGGGATGCAAAGAATGGCCCACTATTTTGCGAATGGTCTCGAGGCACGCCTCGCCGGGTCAGGCTCTCAGATTTACAAGACTCTCATGGCTAGGCCAACATCGGTTGTGGACATCTTGAAGGCTTATCATCTCTTTCTCGCAGCTTGTCCATTTAAGAAGCTCTCGAATTTCTTCGCGAACAAGACAATAATGAATATGGCCGGGAAGGCACCCAAGTTGCACATCGTTGATTTCGGAATTCTCTATGGTTTCCAATGGCCTGGCCTCATAGAGCGTCTCTCGTCAAGCCCTGGTGGACCACCTAAGCTTCGGATTACTGGGATTGATGTGCCACAACCAGGATTTAAACCAGAGGAAATCGTTGAGGAAACTGGGCGACGCTTGGCGAGCTACGCCAAAACTTTCGATGTCCCCTTCAAGTTCAATGCTATAGCAAAGAATTGGGATACCATTAAAGTCGAGGAGCTAAATATCCAGAGCGATGAAATCCTTGTTGTTAATTGCACATTTAGATTTCACAACATACTTGATGAAACGATGACGGCGGAGAGTCCACGAGATGTCGTACTGAAGCTGATCAGAAAGATGAATCCCAATGTTTTCATCCTGGGAATCAAAAATGGTGGCCATGGTGTCCCCTTTTTTGCCACGCGATTCCGGGAGGCGCTCTTTTATTTTTCAGCTATCTTTGACATGCTGGAGGCAACTGTACCTCGTGATGCCCCAGAGAGGTTGCTGCTAGAGCGTGAACTATTCGGGAGGAAGGCGATGAACGTCATTGCCTGCGAAGGCTCGGAGAGGATCGAGAGGCCCGAGACGTACAAAATGTCGCACGTGCGAAACCTGAGGGCCGGGTTTAGGCAGCTACCTTTGGATAAGGATATGGTGAGCTTGGCGAAGGACAGGCTGAAATCTTACTATCATAAGGATTTTGAGACTGAAGAAGATGGGCAGTGGCTATTGCAGGGCTGGAAGGGCAGGATTGTCTATGCGCTATCGACCTGGATGCCTGATCGTTGAATGTATAATTGCCCGTCGAAAGTAGATTAGGAAAGATTTTGGCATCCTTCTTGTTTGTTGGGCTCGTACTGTTTCTACCGCAGTGTCGAAAAGGCATTTCTAAATATGAAAGGTAAGGTTCCTAGGCAGTGGTTTTGAAATTGAGTATCTCAGCTTCCCTCCATCTTTGCGCAAAATTGCATAGACAATGAACTGTATTGTCTGATAAAAATTGATTAACAAAGCTTTTCTGATTCACTTGTGCAGTTTGTGGTCAATGAGCGCAAGTTTTGCTTGACATAAGAGAGATCCTGGATTCAAAACCAGCTATGGTGCAGGAGCGACTGGCGTTGGAGTCACTCTCAAAGTGAATCATATCAGTGTCGTTTTCATTTTATCTTCATGGTGAAGATAACACGAACTGGGATGCTGTTGATTTTGTGTCTGCAATGAAGGAAAATCAAGCTACAACCATTATCGATGTGATTTGTTTAGAGATCCAATCTGGGTCCATTGCTCCTGTTTCAGTTTGGGAATAAGATTTCATGAGCTCAGAATCGCTTACAGAAATGTCTCTGCCTGGCCGTCCTGAGGTCCCAACAACTTGCTTATTTTCTGTTCATTCATTTTAATGCTGTCATGCGTCCTTTCAAGCAGATCCTATGAGAAGCAAACCTGCTCAATTTTCCCCCCACCTAGTATGGTCAATTGGTGTTCGAGCTGGTTTACGCGCACACTGGTTAGTTTAGCCTCCCAAGCAAGTCAAACGCATACAATTCACGCTTGGTCTATAGAAATCCCGTAATGGTGGGCAAATCCCAGACTTGGGATGGTTAGATGGAAACAGCATCAGCATGAATCGTGCAGTGCAATTTTAGACGTCATTCTTGATTTGCGTAGTCTCATGGTGATATAGCAGTTACCTCTGCAGAATCTCTGCTAAACGTTTGTTCTTTCTCTTTTCTCCTTTCCTTCTTGTAATATTTCCCCCTTCCGTATCTCAAGAAGTTCCGTTCCATCCAAGACTCAACTACCCATATACTGCCTATGAGAATAATCTCCACTACTCAGACTTCGCAGTTCAAATCACTTATCCATTTGCATCACAGACGGAATAGATTCTTCATAAGATAATATAAGAAAGTTTCTAAATGCTAACAAGTAATTTATCCAGTAACATTTACCACGAGCTTTCTGCTAAGACCCTTCCGATCGATGAAAGTAGCCCGGCAAAATGATGAGAGATGACAAAAGGGTGGAAAGGATAGAAAATAATGAGGATAAGATGAAAAATGAGATGTGAAGATGAATTCCTGCTTCAAGGACACAAACGCCCAAGCTAACCCGAAGGCTCGTAGGAGTTGGATTGCTGGTTCCTTTCGACGATTTTGGAGGCATGATTGAAGGATTAAGGAAGAGTATCGAGAAGAGAGGATACTGGATTAAGATTATGAGACGGAGTGAGTTAAAATAGAGAGATTGAGAGTGGTTGAAAGCGTCGAACGTGATGGTAACTGAAATACCATGATTACATATAAATAGGTGAAAATGGGATTGTGGATGAAGGTGATAGAGAGAGAGATACAAGTAAAATAACCAATTGCCTAATTAATTCTAATAGCTCGGATAAATCATTGTAGAGACAAAAAAAATCAGGAATGAAAATACTGTTAGAATGGTAGAGAGGTACAGTGTAACGGTAACTGTTTTGAATATTTGCATACCTGTGCAGCAATACTTACCCTGAGCAATGATGATGACATATATCCTCATTGAATAAGTTATCATTTTCATTGCCGATGCCATAAATTTATTCGAGTGGATTGCAGATGCCAAGTTCATTTCCTATGAATTCAAATGCAACTTTGTCTAGAGGCTTTGTGATGTCTACCAATTGATGCTTCGAATCAATGAACTCGCAGATGCTTCTGTTCCCGACATGTTCTCGAATAAAGTGGTGACGGATTTCAATGTGCTTAGCCCTCGAATGCATAATAGGATTCTTTGTAAGGTTGATTGCACTTGTATTGACATATTTGATCATTGTGCCTTAGCATTCTTCGACATAATCACTCAACTGCTGTTACATCCACATAATTTAAGCACATCAGCTACCAAGTGCTACATATTCAGTTTCGGTTGTAGATAGTGCTACTGAATTCTACTTCTTTGAGAACCAAGAGATGAGCATACTGCCCATCATTTGACAAGTACCTGTAACGCTTTTTCTATCTAATTTTGCATCCCTGCAAAATTAGCATACAAAAATATCCAAGTTGTTAAATATGTCTTGAATTTTATGTACTTGGTCCGGTTCATGACCCGACCCGACATATTTTTGTGCGACCCAAAAGTGAAAAGAAAATTGAGATTTAGTTCGCGACGCGAAGGGTTGGGCCGATAGGCCCAACCCGTAGCAAGCGAACAAATCTCCATAGCGGACCGCCCAAGCTGGAGGAAGCGAACCAATGCGCGGGAGGTTCGGGGGCTACGCCCCCTAGAAAAATTTTCGGGAACCCTATTTGTACTGTGGCTAGGTTTTCTCATTGTTGCGTTGAGAGAGTTTTGCTTTCAGAGAGTTTTGGTGAGACGTGAGGTTTTGTCGTTGTTTCGACTTCTGAAATTTGTACTCTCTTTTGATTATAGTGGAACTTTGTCTTGCTTCGCCCGTGGATGTAGATCACTTCGTGATCGAACCACGTAAATTTCTGGTGTTCTGTCTTTTCGTTTTTCGCTTCTGTTTCCAACACAAGTATTATAAAATCTGAGTTCCTATAATATCGTAGTCCTAATTTGGGATAAGATGCAACATATTTGATAATACGCTCAACAGCTTTGAGGTGCGATTCCTTAGGATCAGATTGAAAGCGGGCAAAAATGCATACACTGAATAATGATATAATAATGAACTAATCGTGTTTCTATAGAGTTTTGGATCAACAGACTTACTTGATTTATCTTGTCTAGTTTCAATGATTATGACATTTGAGTAGCCACTTTCTTTCAATTTTCTACTCCAAACTTCTTTACAAGTTCTTTTGAATATTTCTCTTGGAATATGAAAGTTCCTTCCTTTAATTGCTTGATTTGTAAATCAAGAAAGACGTTTTATTCTCTCATCAAACTCATTTCAAATTTGTTCCTTGCGATGCTTGCAAAATTGTCACATAACTTTTCGTTAGTGGAACCAAAAATGATATCATCAATGTAGATTTGTATCAACTAAATATCATTACCATTCCTCTTGGTGAATAGAGTGGTATCTACTTTACCTTTTTCAAAATCATTCTCCTCTAAGAATGTGCTTAACGTTTCATACCAAGGACTAAGTGCTTGCTTCAGACCGTACAAGACTTTTTTGAGTTGATAAACATGATCACAGTGCCTTGGATCTTCAAACCCTGCTAGTTGCTCAATATATACTCGTTCTTTAATGTATCCATTTAGAAATGCATTTTTAATATCCATTTGATATAATTCGAAATTATGATTGCAAGCATAAGAGAGTAACGGGTGAATAGCTTCTTACCTTGCTACGGGTGCATAAGTTTTATCACAGTCAATACCTTCTTCTTGAGAGTATCCCTTTGCAATGAGCTAGGCTTTGTTCCTAATAACATTTCCCTTGTCATTCATCTTGTTTCTGAATACCCATTTTGTGCCGATGACTGGGTGATCTTGTAGTCTAGGGACCAAATTCTAGAGTTCATTGACTTCGAATTGGTGAAGCTCCTCTTGCATTGCTTCAATCCAATTTTTGTCTTTGATGGCTTCATCAATTCCCTTTGGTTCGACTTTAGAGATCAATCAAGTGAGTTCATGACTTGTTGAAGCGGAGATCTGGTTCGTACACCTTCTTTAGTATCACCAACTATTTGTTCCTTTGAGTGACTTGCTTGGAATCTCCATTCCTAAAGCATTTCAATTTTGATTTCCTCTTTCGACGGAAAAAAAAATGATTTCCTCTTGTAATCTGTATCGTTGATTATGTGAAGTTTGTTCAATTTGCATTGATGTCGGTTCATCATCTTCATTAAGATTTTGGATTCCCATCATGTTGTCATTGAACTTGAAATTGATAGAATCTTCTACTTCCTACAAAACTTTGTTAAAGACACGATATGCTTTGCTAGTAGAAGAATAGTCAAGAAATAAACCTTCATTTGATCTTGGTTAAAACTTACCAATGTTATTGTTTGCAATTTTCAGAATGTAACATTTACAACCAAAGATACAAAAATAAAATATGTTTGGTTTTCTTCCTTTGAACAGCTCATAGAGTATTTTATCCAATAATAGATGCAGAAACACTCTATTGATGACATAACATGATGTTGTAATTGCTTCAGCCCATAAGTAAGCAGGAGAGCTACTTTCAATCATCATTGTTATTGCCATATCTTGCCGACTTCTATTTTTCTTTTTGACTACTCCATTTGGTTGTGGAGTATATGGAAATGAGAAGTTGTGCTCGATTCCATTTTCTTCAAAGTAATCAGCAAAGCTTTTGTTACGGAATTCACCACCATGATGAGTTCTGATGCTTGTAGCCCTTCTCATTTTGAATCTTTCGTGCCATTTTCTCAAAAGATATGCATGCTTCATCTTTGTGAACTAAAAACATTACCCATGTGAATCTGGAGTAATAATCTACAATCACTAGGCAATATTTGCTTCCTCCAAGGCTAGTTTCATTCGTAGGTCTGAAGAGGTCCATATGAAGTAAGTGCAATACTCGGTTAGTAATAATAGTGTTTATGGACTTAAAAGAACTTTTGACTTGCTAGCCTAAGGAGCATGCATTGCAGATTTCATTCTTTTCATACCTCATTCTCGGAAGGTCTCTTACTAGTTCCTTTGAAACTAGCTTCGATATTTGCTTCAGACTGATATGACCAAGTGTTCTATGCAACATCTCTTGTTTTTCTTTTACAGAGATTAAATCGTGACTATAGATATTTCCATACCTTATTTCTTAAAAAAATTTGTGATGGATTTTTTCCTTTAATTGTGCAAAACCGTCCTTGGTGTTGATCTCATGGCCTTTGACACATAGCAAACTAATGCTTATCAAGTTGTGTCGTAATCCTTTGACCAATGCTACATCATCAATGATTAGCTCTCACCTTGGTGGTGCCTCTACCAACTATTCTTCCTTTGTCTTTTCATTCAAAGGCGATAAATCCACCATCAACTTGGGTTAAATGCAGAAAGGTACTAGCATCTCCGGTTAGTAGTGAACATCCGCTGTTCAGATACCAGTTGCTGGACTTCTTTCCCTGCATCAAGGAGATCATTTATTTCTTTTTTGGTACCCAGACAAACTTGGGTCCTTGATTGTTAGTGTATCTGAACTTTCAGTTCGCCCTCTTTGACTTGGCTTGCTGTTTCGAACAGTCATGCTCAGAATGACCATCCTCATTGCAGCTAGAGCAGTCAGGGAACTTTATGCATGCTGATCTAATGAAATGCCTGACAATATGAACTTTGTAAACTTGAATAGGAATACGAGGTTTCTTTGAATTTCTGTTTTTTGCTTTTGGAAAAGGATCACTTTCTTCTCATTTCCTTTACATCCTAGATCGGACTAGTTATAGTAAGCAATTTGATTTGAAAGGATATGCTCAAGAATTTTGGAACCAAGAGAGAACCTTGTTGTGATTTTCGAAATTTCTTTTTTTAGAGTTATTCTTGTCTGGACAAAGACTCTGCTTTTCCATTAGGTCGTGCAATTTATCTCTCATCTCTTCAAGACACACTCCTTGATAAAGGTTTCAATTGTCAACGTCAAGACCTCTTCTTTTTTTTTTTTTAACTGACATTCTTTTCAAAGATTTTTTTGAGTTTTTAATACGCTGCTTCCAGTATGCATAATTTGTTCCATCGAAATAAGGAGGCTTTTCAAGAATACAAATAAGGAGCAAAGACACTCATTAGTTTAGCTATGTAAACAGATCTTCATGCTAAAAAGTAGTACACTTCAATAGACAAGCAATGCAGCTCTAATACCAATTATTGGGCCCAACAAAGCAACCTAGAAGGGGGATGACTATGTTGAGTGCTGATGTATTTCAAGCAATCGGCAGTTAAGATGATATTGCAAATAGATCAGTATGTGTGATGCTAGTAAGTAAATTAGAGTGAAGTAAGTAGATCCCACAATGACGTATAGTGGTTCAGCTTATGACCAAGCCTACGTCCACTCTTAAACTAATAGCCTTAACAGTGGTTGGATTCCACTAGTAATAAGCAGTGAAAGTTACAATTGGTTAGTATAGTTCCCTTACTTGATATATTACACTATTAGGATACGAGAACACTTCACTTACTCTTGTACACTTGACAATAAGCTATTATAGTACTAAAACTAGAGAAGTTCTTAATATAAGATTAGAGAAAATTTATTACTCAGAAGACAATAGCAGTATTTCACGTGTTCTTGTTTTTTTTAACTCTCTTCTTCACAGCACCACTGCTCCTTGTATACTTAGGTCTTCAATATGTCTGTTGGAGACCTTCAATCAGCTAGCCGTTTGACAGTCGTTGGAAGGTTCTATGCTAGTATTGGGATTGCTCCTACAATCACTTCACCGACTAGAGTAGGTTTCCCAAAAAGGCTGCTGCTGTCTTGTCTCTAAAAACTGTTAGTTGCTTTTCTGATATATACTTGACTCGATTTTTCAGCTACAGAATCCAGAACTGCAATGGCTCTTTTCTGATCCATCAACGGTCTTCTTTCAGCGAGTATCTCACTATCATCATACTTGATTCATCACTACTTCAATCTATTGCACACTTTGGTGTAGATTGTAAGTGATTAGGCTGACCATCTTCAGTGCCAATACTGTCTGAATGACACATGATGTTGAGATCAAATGATCCTTCCAACTTCATTAGTACCAAAGACTTTCAAGATCACCATCTTGATTGGTATCTCATCTTTGCTGATAGGTAGGATTATTGATATTAGTAACTTGTTTTACTATCTGCATTCATCATTGTAATCATTAGCAACAGAGATAGTTTGGTGATCATCAAAATCTCATAGGGATGTTTTCCAACAATCTCATAAGGTTTCAATCTGTTTGCAAGTATTTTGGATGTGATGCCGCAAGTGACTTTGCAGAATGAAATTGGCTCGAAGTGGCGGACAGAACGTGCAACCGGTGACTTTGGGTGGCACTAGAAAGAAGAGGCCACGGAATACCGCAGCACTGAGAGAATTTTTACAAACAAATAAATTATAGGATAGAGAAATCAATCACAATTAAGAAAATATGCTGGAAGAAGTGCTTTTTTTGTTGCAATTATTATTGACTTCACCGAATATGTGATAATCTCGCTTTGATAGAAAGTATATTAATTAGTAGTTTTCTTTTAATGAAAATTATCGACAAATATGTGATTGGGCAAAAGAAGGACCATGCATAGCAACGAGAGAAGTGCGTTGATGGCGAATGCATCCGAGGTCCATGTGGCATGATGACCTCAATCCAAGTTTGTGACAATCCATAGTTACCTTGATTGTAGAAAGGGGCTGATCTAGTGACGAGCAGCTTCCTTGGGGTGGTCCGAGATGGCGGAGTTGGTGGCCGGCGGCGAGAGAAGGTGTTGGCATACTTGGGTGTTTTGGGTGGTGGAGACTAGGCTTATTTATTTATTTATTTTTGGAATTTTTACATATTTAAGTGATTTTAGTGGGGCTCTAGAAGCAAACTTTTTACTCTTTTTTCTTATATAGTGGAATAGAAGTGGGGTCCCAGCTATCTGGAGGCCATGGAACACTTTACGAGATTCATGAACCGGTGAAGTTTAAATCTTTTGCATAAGTAAATAGCTTCGATCCAAAGTAGTTTGCACGTAATTGGTGGGATTCGAATGAGTGACTTTCAAAATTTGAATTAGAAATCACTCGAGACTTTAATTAATTGTGCTTGCCATAATTGTGAAAAGTTGGCCAAATACTTTAAAAAGACTATAACAACCCTTTTCACAATTATATCTATTGTTAAAATAATGGGTTAATATCATGAAAAATCCCAAACTGTCATATTTGTGATAAATTTATCAAAAACTAATTTTTTGACCATCTAAAATCCCAAACTGAGATACTTGTGAAAAACTTACCCTCTGTTAAATTGGATTAATATCATAGAAAATCATGAATTGGTACACTTGTGACAAACGCATACCTCAAACTGATATACTTGTCAACTATCAAGTATCGTCCAATTCAGTAATTTGATGGTAAAATTTAATGGAAACTAATATAGGATAAATTTATTACAAATGTATCAGTTTGAGATTTTTTGTGATTAAAAAAATTAATTGGTGATACATTTATTATGTGTACAAGTTTGAAGTTTTTCATAATATTAATAGTAAAATAATTGTATCAAACTTGACCCTTAAATCTCACACGCAACTGATAGTCGGGCTAACGATCTGAAGGGCCTTTTTCTTCTTTGGCAACCGGCAAACAAGCGATGAGTATCCTTTCATGGGATATCAAAACACTCTTGGGTCAATACCAAAAAAAAAAAAAAAAAACTCATGCATGGTCTAAATGGGCGGTTCCTGACATGGAACTAGAAGCCGCCCACTAAGGACCGGTTTCGAGAAATTAGAACGAGAAATTGCCTGTTGATTCCATAGATCCATCCGGGAACCGGACTGCTAGTTCAATCCGATTCCCAGGTGAACCCATGGAACTGGTCCCACCAAGTTTCACGTAAATGGAGATAATCGAGAGTGAGAGAAGGAGGCGATGAACGACTAAAAGTGTAGCCGTGAGTTAATGGGAGCTGAGAGTCGAGCTTTAGATTAGGGATTTTATGGTTTTCATTTTTCTAAAAATGTTTTCTTTCTTTTTTTGGTTGAAATTTTTTAAAAAAATTGTATATATATTATATCGGCCCGGTTCGGGTGAGTGATTTCACGTCTAGAATCAGAAACCGGACTGATACTCATCAGTTCTAGTGAATTAGAACTGGAAATCGGATCAGTCTTCATGAGACTGTCAATTCCGGACCGGTCCGGGCAATTTCCAATTCCATTGGACACCCGTACGCAGTTTGACCAGAGGAGAAGTACTGTCACGCGGGATAATCCCGAGGAATCTGAAATCGACTGGCTGTCCTCTCTCTCACCCAGGATTTACATCGTTTTTCCTTTTTTCTCTTTTCTCGGAACTAAATTTGATCGGTTCAAGAAAAGAGTCAAATGTTGCTGAATCCCCTCAGCTCCTCGGAGAGAGTCCAAAAAAGGGTAGTTTTCCATCTCGTTCTGTTTCATTTTCAAACAAGATTAGCTTGTGCTTCTTACTCTAATTGCGTTTGCTGTTTCATTTTTGTGGATTTTAGCTCCCATAAAAAAGGCTTCGAGATATTTACCCAGTTGTACGCTTGCTTCGGTCACGGTTTTGGGGGAATCATTTCTGTGTTTATACAGCGAGTTGATGAATTTTGGTACAAATTCTTTCCAGATCTTTTGAGCTAATTGATGTTCTGAAGCCCTTCTGAGTCTAGCATATTGTATAGAAATGGATCCACCACCAGACGAGCTCAATAGTTTCATCGATGGGTATGTAGTCGATGATGGTGATGATGCGGCCTTTTCGATTTTACCAGATGATGATCTTGTTAGTAGGCTCACGATCGACGACATGTTCAATAACTTCACCTATAGCTACTCATACACGCCTCCTTTGGGCGCTAACCTCGGGAAGGAACCGGCCGAGGACTACGATTTTAGTGATGCAGCTCTCAAGTACATTAACCAGATGCTTATGGAGGAAGACATAGAAGCGAAGAGCATCGGGTGTCACGAGGCCTCGGCGCTCGAGGAAGCCGAGAAATCACTCTACGATGTCATTGGAGAGAGGTATCCAGCAGCTGCAGATCAGCATCCGTTACCTACTCAAACCAATGAGAGCTCGTGTAATAGTAGTGCTAGTGCGATTAACTGGGTTGAGTCAGAGCCGAGTTGTGAATCACGAGAGCATACTGTCCTCACCACGGTGTCTGAATCCGTCTCATCATCAACTGGCCAGTCATTGGGTGGTATCTATGATGGTATCACTACCGCTGGACGCGCTGAATCTCCAGTGAGTGCCTCTTCTTTGCCTGAACTAATTGGAAGTGAGTCTGTTTTGCAGTCCAAGGGCAATGGTGAAGAAGCGAGAGAGTCGCTCGCTTTTGGAAATGAAATTCTAGTTGATCCTACAAGTTTGGTTGCAAATCTAGAGAACGATGAGAACACCTTTGCGGACCTTGGAGGATACAGGGGAAAGAAAAATCCTTTTCAGGAGGATGTGAACTTGGAAGAAGGAAGGGTGAGCAAGCATTTATCAGTTTACACCGAATCAACTGTGAGGTCGGAGATGTTCGATAGAGTGTTGCTCAATCCTAAAGGAAGCGAAGCTACCCTTCGCGAAGCTCTACGGAACATGATGCAGAATGGCAAACTGAAAGCACTGAACGAGTGCAAGGCCCGCAGCAAGAAGCAAGGCAGGCGCAAGAGGGATGTGGTCGACTTGAGAACTCCCTTGACACTTTGTGCAGAAGCTGTTACTGTGGGCGATCGAGGAAGCGCAGGCGAGCTGCTCAAGCAGATCAGAAGGCACGCGTCTCCCGCAGGGGACGGGATGCAAAGGATGGCACACTATTTTGCGAATGGTCTTGAGGCACGCCTCGCCGTGTCAGGCTCTCAGATATACAAGGCTCTCATGGCTAGGCCTACATCGGTTGTTGATGTCTTGAAGGCTTACCATCTCTTTCTCGCAGCTTGTCCATTTAGGAAGCTCTCAAATTTCTTCTCAAACAAGACGATATTGAACATGGCCAGGGAGGCACCCAAGTTGCACATCATTGATTTTGGAATCGTCCACGGTTTCCGGTGGCCTGGCCTTATAGAGCGTCTCTCATCAAGCCCTGGTGGACCACCTAAGCTTCGGATTACTGGGATTGATCTGCCACAACCAGGATTTAAACCGGAGGAAATCATTGAGGAAACCGGAAGACGCTTGGCGAGCTATGCCAAAACTTTCAATGTCCCATTCGAGTTTAATGCTATAGCGAAAAACTGGGATGCCATTAAAGTTGAGGAGCTAAATATCCACAGTGATGAAATCCTTGTCGTGAACTGCATAAATAGATTACATAACATACTTGATGACACGGTGCTGGCGGAGAGTCCACGAGATGTTGTACTGAATCTGATAAAAAAGATGAATCCCGACGTTTTCATTGAGGGAATCATAAATGGCGGCCATGGTGTCCCCTTTTTTGTTTCGCGGTTCCGGGAGGCACTCTTCCATTTTTCAGCTATCTTTGACATGTTCGAAGCAACCATACCTCGTGACACCCCAGAGAGGTTGCGGCTCGAGCGAGAGATACTTGGGAGGCATGTGATGAATGTCATTGCCTGCGAAGGCTTGGAGAGGATTGAGAGGCCCGAGACATACAAAATGTCACACGTGCGAAACCTGAGGGCTGGGTTTAGGCAGCTACCCTTGGATAAGGATCTGGTGAGCTTGGCAAAGGACAGGTTGAAAACTTACTACCATAAAGATTTTGAGATTGAAGAAGATGGGCAGTGGCTATTGCAGGGCTGGAAGGGCAGGATTATCTATGCGCTATCGACCTGGAGATGAATCTATAAATTGCCCGTCGAAAGTAGATAAGAAAAGATTTTCACGTCCTTCTTGTCTGTTTGGGCTCTTACTGTTTCTATCTTAGTGTCAGAAGGCATTTCCAGATATGCAAGGTAAGGTTCACAATCGGTGGTTTTGAAATTGAATCTCTTAGCTTCCCTGCATCTTTGCGCAAGCTGGAGGGAACTGAATTGTCAGAGCTGTATTGTCTGATGAAAATAGATGACCAAAACGTTTCTATGCAGTATGTTGACAATGATTACAAGTTTAGCGGGACATGAAAGAAATATTGGATTCTACACCAGCAATGGCCTAGGAGTCACTCTTAACGCGAGGCATATTGTCGTGGTTTTTCATTATCTTCATGGTCAAAGATTACGTGATCTGGGATGCTTTTAGGTTGAGTCCACAATCAAGGAAAATCAAGCTACAATTATCACTATTGTTGTGGTTTGTTTTGGAATCATGTGAACTGAGAAGCTATTAAGTTGTCTGCAATGGAGGAAAATCTTGCTACAATAATCACTAGCGTGGTTTTTTCTGAAAATCCTGCTACAATCATCACTGTCGTGGTTTGTTTTGAGATCCAATCTGGTTCCATTGCTCCTCTTTTGGTAAGCGGAGAAGATTTTCATGAGCTCAGAGTCGTTTACAGAGATATCTCTGCCTTGAGTTGGCTGTCCTGAGGTCCAAACATGGTGCTTATTTTCTATTCTTTCATTTTTGAAGTTTTGATACATGCTTTCAAGCAGCTCCTGTGAAAAGCAAACCTGCTCAAATTCTTCCCTATGCAGAGCAACTTTTGGTCTTGAGTCTTATCGTCAATCGATGTTCGATCTAGTTTACACACATCGTTTAGTTCGACACCCCAAGCAAGTCAGAGGCAGACAAGTCACACTTGGTCTAGAGAAATTGCATAATGGCGGAAAATCCCAGACTTGGGACTGTTAGATGGAAAAGGCATCAACATGAATCGTGCAATGCTACTATTAAACATCATTATTGAATTGCGTAGTGTCATGTTGAACTAGCATATCTTTCCAGAATCTCTGCCACATGTTCAGCTCTTTTTCTTTTTTCTCCTTCTTTACTTCTCGTTATTTTCCCCCTTCCTTATTTCAAGAAGCTCCGTGCCATCCAATGCTCACAGTTCGCAGTTCAAATCAATTATTGATTTGCATGACAGACAGAATAGCTTCCTCATAAGATGATATGAGAGAGTTTCTAAAATGCCAAGAACAAATGTACACAATATAAATTAGTATACGGGTACTTTTAAATACGAAGAAGAGCTGCTCAAGAGGGAATCTGAGATATGATCTTCTGAGCTCAGAAGATTTACAGGAAATACAATGCACCAGATGGGGAAAAACAATATGATCTGTAGCTAGTACCGCACCTGGGATCCTCAGAGCCAATCTTCAGCCTTCTCATAAAATCCATCCGGGTGAATGTTTGGGATGGTGTCAATGTTGACATCACTACCGCTGGACGTGCTGAAGCTCCAATTAGCGCCATTGCTTTGCCTGAACTTATTGGAAGTGAGTCTGTAATGTGAGGAAGCGACAGAGTTGCGCGCTTTTGGAAATGAAATTCTAGTTGATCCGGAGAGGGGTGAATATTTCTTTATCGAACCAACAGAACAGGCTACAAGTTTGGTTTCAATACTAGAGAACAGCGAGAACATGTTTGCCGACCTTGGAGGATACAGAGGAAAGAAACATTCTTTGCAGGAGGATGTGAACTTAGAAGATGGAAGGGTCAGCAAGCATTCATTGGTTTACACCGAATCAACTGTGAGGTTGGAGATGTTCGATATTGTGTTGCTCAATCGTAAACGAAGCGAAGTGCAGCTTCGTGAAGCTCTACGGAACATGATGCAGATTGGCCAACGAAAAGCACCGAATGGAGGGAAGGCCTGGGGCAAGAAGCAAGGCAGGCACAAGAGGGATGCGGTCAACTTGAGAACTCTTTTGATGCTCCGTGCACAAGCCGTTACTAGAGACGGTCAAGGAAGTGCTGGCGAGCTGCTCAACCAGATCAGACGGCACGCGTCTCCCACGAAGGATGGGATGCAAAGGATGGCACCCTATCCTGCGAATGATCTAGAGGCACGCCTCGCCGGGTCAGGCTCCCAGATTTACAAGGTTCTCCTGGCTAGGCCAACATCGGTTGTGGATGTCTTGAAGTCTTATCATCTCTATCGAGTATAGAGACGATTCGACGAAGTGTTAATATGTGTACTTGTGAACCACAGCCATCCAAAATACAAGTCAACATTATGCCTCAGGTGTAGGGGTGAGCAGTTTCAGGTTTTTCATAGATTCCACCTAGACCCTAGAATCTACCTTTGAGTATAGGTTCCTCAATTTTTGGAATTTGGAACTTGCCCGTCGGAACGTGAAATTTGGAACCTATCCTGTCACAGGTTCTAGGATTGGTTCTAGGTTCTAACAAGTTATTTTTTTTTAATTTTATTTTAGTTAAACAAAACAAAAATAAATGCAACAATGACCAGTTATTGGAAAGCATCATTTCGCTTAATAGAAAAGGGATAGAACGTACAAATGGTAATTGTTGGGATGCAACACATGACGTTAATTCCAAGGCAAGGTGTCACATTTTTCTCCACAAAAAGTACATAACATGCTCCCCTCCAAGCTCCTCCAAAGTAGGAAATTTTTTGTTTCTAGTCATCAAAGCAAGTTGCTCTTCCAAGCTCCTCCACCTGCAATACTAAAAGGAATTAGTTGTGTAGTGGCAATCAAACCTCCAAGAGAACCACTGGCAACAAAAGCAAGGTAGAAAGAGGAGAAACACGGAAGCTGAGCATTGATAATTGGGTCAAAGAGGACGCGGAATGTTAACAATAATAACATGATAATGGTGTGGTGTTGCCCACACTGGAGATCGAGCCAATAGCAGTACCATGGAAGTGTTAGCCACCTAACCATTCTACGAAGTTGCAACACCACAAGACAAGTCACTGTAGATTAAGTTCCTGGGAATGCCAGCTTATGGCAATCAACAGAACCACAAATAATATTTGCAGTGGTGACACCAACAAGAACGTATAGAGCATGAAATTGACCATGATCCACACTGAACATAGGGGCAGAGTGTTGAAATTGAAGAAATTTACTGGAGGAAGAAATTTAATGGAGAAATTTAAGCGACTATGGCATATAGGGTTAGAGTGCTGTAGATGCAGAGTGCCTCAATGAACACACTGAATACGCCCATGCAAAAGTGAGAAAGCGGATGAAAATTTTGTTCTGCTAATATCATGCAACTATTCGAAGATATAGAAATCAAATTGGATCATGGGTTATATCCAATAATAAGCCTCGGAACAATGTAATGGACTTGTGCCATTATGCAGAAGTCAAAGCCAAATTGAACCTGCAGACACAAGGAACCATGAGATCCTGTTAACTTGCTAGCTAAATTCCTGCTCCACCGCCATTGGCTTCGGAAACAATAGCCCCAAAACGGCTTACCCCGATCCAGAAGAAGAATGCAATCTCAAAAGCATTCTGGAAAAGTATAAAATGGATCAAGTAGAGGACTATTCGGGGTCATTGAAACCAAAAGTGTTCGTCTGATGGTCGAACAACCAGTTCCCCTTCTATTGCGCTATGCTTTTCAGCAACTTCATGAGCCAGTTGTGTAATAACATGCTCCAGCTTGGTTCCCACAGCCACCAGAAGCTGGAAATATTATCAAAAGGTGGAAATGCACATGATTTAGTGATTCACAAAAGTCTGATCAATCATGGTTTCAAGTTTGCACGCACTTTTAACCATGAACTAACTTTTGAAAACATGAAACAGCAGGTGCACTCTGACATTTTACAAGCAGATAAGAAACACTAAGGTAGGATATATCACGAATAGATAGCAAATAGAGCATAGTCAACTTAACAATCAGCCTGTGGACAATATGTAAGAGAGCATTCACATTCACAAGTGATAAAAACACATGTATAATGACTCACATGACTGAAAATAATGCAAATGAAGTAAACCATGCTAAAAATGATCCAACATGACCATAAGAGCACCATCCCTGATCATTTCAGAAAAGAGGATGCCAAGGAGCAATTTTCCCTATAATTACACACTCGATTGTATAGCAGTCAGAGTGAACTTTTTGTCCATGCACGATCCTTGTTCCAATATTATTTGGTATTTGAAACTTGACCATTACGGTAAATTCATGCTGCACGGAGAATTTTCTATTAGCCAAACAAAATAGGAAGACTAGCATAAGATTCTAAAAAATTTGGAGTTCTTGACTTCTTGGAAACTACAATCACAAAATTGCTAGCAGTTGGTCATCCATGGCTGTGAGGGAGATATTGGAATATATAAACATCGCATCTATGTGCTTCTTGCAACCTTTCTCTATTATCCATAAAGACCGCTGAAGCACAAGCTTGAAAATGTAAATTAGTCATTCTTCAAAAATTTCCCTCTTGAAGTCAATGATATTGTATGAACCGTAAATCACACACAAAATAAACCTTATCATAAGCACAGTGTCCTAGTTGTTCCATGTTTTCAAACCATGATCCATCATGATTAGTAGCAGATCATTTGGTAGCTAAGTTAACTTCTCTTCACCTTGCCAAACGCCTATTACTCATTTCTCTGTTGAAAATCCATTGAATCCAAATATGTACTTCTGCATTATGTTGATAACTTAAGTCTTGTCGAGTACAGTTCGTACATGAATGATGCACAGAAATGACCAGCTCCAACATGTCAGCAGAAACTCAGTCACATGGAAATACTGACAGTATATATAGAATAGACCCAGAAAGATCCCTAAATGCCATAGTCACTTTGGCATATTCTCCATTAAATTTTTTCCTCCTTTAAACAACCATGAGGTCAAAGGCACGCACAAACCATTGGCAGAATCACACATAACACGACCTTAGCTGCTCCTTCAACAATGGACAAAAATAAGAACAAAGAAAATCAAAGTATTAAGACAATCTATATCTAATTTACTGGTAAAATAAAATAAGTATTAGAAAGCCTCACCACATATATTCATTCTTCAACTAGTAAACTCTATTTACTGACGATAATCTCCTCATTAAGATAATCCATATATAAAAAAAAGAAACTAAATTAATTTGTCACTTATTAGATATATAAAAGGAATTACAATATATAAAGATAAAAACATCACTTACCCAGCTCAAATTTTTCTGCATTTTCTATGCACTCTTCAACATTAATCGACACACGAATGACTCTCAACCAATTTTGAGTACAAATCAAAGCTTCCACCACTATGGGTGTCAAAGAACCTCGAAAGCCATTAAGCACACGACCCGATGTACTAAAAGTCGACTATGAAGCAACGGTAGTTAGGGGAATAGACAAAACATTTCGAGCCATCAAAGATAGTATCTTATATTTTGAGCCGCTAGTCTTCAACTACAACAAAATGTCAAGATCAAGAATATTTTTGTTTTTGTCTTGAAGATACCAATCAAGCTCAGATTTGTTGTCATAGCACTCTGTTTGATTCGAGTGCATAAAGGTTCTCAGAAAAGCTTGGGGGTCATACTTCTTCTTAACTTTATTACCATCGACATCGGTATTAGAACCACTACTACTTGCACTCAAACCTTGGACACCAAATTTTCGATCACTTGAAGCAAGAGAAGATTGCTCGTAAAATTCATAGAAATTACTCCAACGCGTCCTTCACCTTATAATGCATCTCATTAACTTTAGATTCATCATCATAAATTTGTCCATACAAGAAATCCACATAATTCAACTTGGCTCTAGGATCTAACATAACCGCAATCAACACCATCATATTCACTTTGTCCAAACTCCCATAATATTTGTCAAATTTTCCTTTCCTTTTCTTACCCATAGTTTGAAGTTTAGGATCCAAAGCATCCGTCATCACATCTTTCAGATATTTATACAAAAGAGCTATCCCATCAAAGTAATCATTTGAAGTAACATATGAACTTTCCGACATCCGATTGATGGCATCATATAATTGTTTTAGAAATTTTGAAAGAACAATGACATTTTCCAATCATCATCTTTAGGAAGATCATTGTTAAGCTCACCCACAAAAGATGTATCGTCTTCTTCCATCCTTTCAAAAGCTTTTCTGAATTTTATGGCAATGTCTAACATGTGGTAAGTAGAGTTCCATCTAGTTTCAGGCTTTTGTGTTTCATGCTTTCTTAATTGAATTTAGTTAATTTTGTGTGTTTTTATTTTTGTAGAAAGATTTTATTTTTGGATCATTGATCGTAGAACTTTAGGCACGTTTGTTTCACAGAAAATAAATGATCATGAAAGCATTTTTCTAAAACGATTAATTGTATTTCTTATGAAAATGAATAAGCAAAAAATATTTTCATTGTCCACGAAAATGCTTAGACGTATAATGTCGATGATAATGAAAACATTATCCATTGACTAATTATTTCAATTGATTCAATTGATTGATACTAGGAAAATACTTTCCAAATCATTTATTTTCCGCGAAATAAAAAGGAGGCTTAGTTAAACCTGTCTGTTTTTTTTTATAAGATGGAATCAAGTCGCTTAGTTATAACACGTTTAGAGTTTTCACACCAAACTGGAGCATGTCCAAAGAGTAAAAGTGGCTCAAATAAATTTGAAGGACAAAGTGATGAATGCATACAAATGTCAAGCTTCGAGCTTCAAAGGCCATACTGCAAATATTGCACGGCTATAACAAAATGAGAAAAGAGAGAGTGAATGAGGAAATGGGCCCAACGGCCTTTTTATGAACGGCCCTCGCTTTGCACAGGCCTATCCAACTTCTTGTAGAAGAAGACACAAAGCTGTATTATCAAGGTCGTGTGAACAAGTATCTGATTAAATATACTTAAAAAGGATGGTAGCAATTAAAGTCAGTGCATTGGAAATTGTGAATATTTCTTAATTGCTTGCTTAACAAATGCTCCCCCGTTCATAAGAAATGGAACTTCAAGGACACCAAGGCTTACTTCTCCTTGTGAAGTAAAACCGAGTAAAATTGCGTCGATAAGCTACCGCTTAAAATTACTTGAGGGAAACCTACTGATCTAATGTTGGAGGGACAAATGTTCCTTACAATCAAGTTATTATATAGGTTTAGTTTAATGGAGCCATTCACATATGAGAAAATAGTGAAAGTTTGAGACTGAACACCGGCTCTCAAAAAAACATGACTTTTGATACGATTTCTGCTTTCATATGGATCCCATCCATTGCATCATCTCTTGATCGGAACACGAAATCCACTAGGCGCGTAATGCAAGCTTTTTGTCACATTCATTATTTAAAATAGAGAGTTCGTCTGTTAATTCGAAAGATCAACTCAAATTTTTTTTTGATATAGGTCAAGTATAAAAATAAAATCATCAAAATTAGGGTTTTCCTTTTGGGTCTTAGATGTCCTTGTTGGTCCAAAGTTTCCCTTCAAGATATAAGTAGGGTCATGTACTAAACCACGTCAGTAGGTACGCTGGGCTTTGGGGGTAACCTTTCAAAATTACGAATTGGGGGAGGTATATCACAATGAAGATGAGGTCAATTCAGGTTGCACTTGCTTTGGCGCTCGGCTCTTCTATCATGCTCTCTATACGATGCATTTACGAGTCCTAAACACTTTGTTGAATCGATGGTGCAAATTGTAGCCTGCAGTTTGTTTCTCATGCGCTATATGAAATCCAAGATTGATCAGGGTCGTTAGAATGAAAAGATCGTGGTCTTCAAATGGCTATGATTGTGTTGTTCTGCATAGACCGAGTTTAGGTAATATTCTTTCTCCTTGCACAAGTTGAAGCAGGTTCCTTGCGAGATTATCTCACTGCCATCAAGATAGCGTTCCACATGGTAGAATTAGTGGTAAATTCCTTTACTCCAAGAAGAGTTCCTCGATTGAAAGCTGCTTGGAAATGGGAGATCAATTTGTCAAGAAGAGGTTTCAATCTGTTTTGTTTTTAGCTATAATCTCGTAAATCACATTGCAGAAAGAGATGAGGCTGAAGTGGTAGACGGGATAGAGAAATCAATCACAATGAAGTAAATATGACAGAAGAAGTGCTTTTTTAGTTGCAATTGTTATTGACTTCACTCAATGTATGATGATCTTGGTTTAATGAAACGAATTTCTCATCCAAGCCGTTTCCTTTGCTACTTCAGAAGCAGCTACATACTCTGCCTCAGTGGTGGGATCAGCAATTTTGCTCTATTTGAAACTTTTCCAACTAACCACACCACCATTAATGTAAAGACATACCCAGAGGTAGACTTATAATTATTAGGATCTGATTGAAAATTAAAATTAGTATATGCTTCAACTTCAAACTCTCATTCTCCATATATCAAGAATAGATTCTTAGTCCTTCGTAAGTACTTCAGGATAGTCTTGACTGCTATTTAGTGCTCTTCGCCCAGATCAAACTGATATATGCTAGTAATGCTTATAGCATGTGCAATAGCAGGTCTCGTACATAGCATAGTATACATTACGCTACCAATAGTTGATGCATAAGGTATTTTTTTCCATCCGCTCTCTCTCTTTAGGAGTATTGAGGGCACATATTTTTAGAAAGATCATGCCTTGGAGGCAATAATCGTCTTTTGGAATATTCAATGTTAAAACGTGTTAACACTTTGTCTATGTACGTAGATTATGAAAGGCCAATTAGTTGTCTCGATCTATTTCTATAAATCTTGATATCTAAAATATAGGTTACCTCTCCTAAATCTTTCATGGAGAATTTCTGTAACAAGAATAGTTTGATCGATGATATCGTAGGTATATCACTCCCGATCAAAAGTATGTCATCAACATACATGCATTCCCTCTAACCTTTTTATATACACAAGGCTCATATGAGTTTTTGATGAAATCAAATGAATTTTTTATATCATCAAAACAGATGTTCCAACTTCTGGAGGCTTGTTTGTGTCCATAAATAGCTTTCTTAAGCTTGCACACATTTTGATTACCATTATTAGATTCAAAAATTCTTGGTGGTTCCATATAGATGCCTTTTATGAGGAACCCATTTAGGAAAGCCGTTTTGACATCTATTTGGAATATCATAGTCAAGGTGCAATATGATCCAAATAGATTTTAGCATGGCTACCTGGGAGAAAGTCTTGTCATAATCAATCCCTTCTTTTTAACGATATTCTTTCGCTACCAGCCGTGGCTTGTAAGTTCCAACTTGACCATCAACATTCATCTTCCTCTTGAAGACCCATTTATAGCCAATTGGTACAATACCATCGGATAGGTCAATGAGAGTCCAAACATTGTTGGAATACATTAAATTCAATTTAGATTTCATGACCTTTAGTCATTTACCAGAAATCGATGTCGGACATCACTTCCTCATAGATGTTAGGATCTCTAGATTGATCGCTGTCATTCATAATGGACAAATGTTCAGTATGTTCAATCCAGCATCCATAACGAACAGGTGCACGAGACATTGTCGAACTCTTGCTGAGAAGTCTACATATAAACCTCCCATTGAATCTGAGTTCTAAGTCTAAACCTAATCGTTTACTACTCCATTGTTTTTTTTCTTGTGAATCTATTTTCCGTTTAGCTCTACTTTCTTAGATGAACTGATTCTCCAGAAAAGAAGCATGTCTGCTGATCGAAATTTTTTGTTCAAAGTGAAATAGAAATAATATCCAAGAGTTTCTTTTGGATATCTAATGAAATGACCTTGTTTAGATCTTGCCTCTAATTTGTCCATTTTCAGCTTGTTAACATAAGCTGGACAACCCCAACTCTTAATATGATTAAAACTCAGTTTCCTACCATGCCATATCTCATAGGGCATAGTTGGAATGGACTTGGTTGACATTCTGTTCAGTAAATACGTAGCTGTCTCAAGAGTATATCCCCAAAAAATATAGGCAAATCGGTGTTACCGATCATACATCACACCATATCTAATAAAATGGGGTGAAGAATAGCAGAAGTGCTAAAAGTTATCTACGGAGCTCACTTTGGCACCAAAAAATCCATTTGGATCACTTAAGTGCCAAAAAATTTGAAAAACGATCTTTTAAGTGCCAACTCCGATCTGATTGGTCGAAAATCTGAAGTGGCAATTTTTTATTAATATTTGAAGTCGACGTGGTTCGCCGGAGAGTACAATCAGCATGCAAACAATAAAATGACGTTGTTTTATTCACGATACCTACACAACGCCATTTTATTTAGCTTCTTATCCCCAAAATAAGAACCCTAATCCCTGAATTGAAAGATGGAGGGCGGAAGCTCAGCAGCGGCTCACATTCAGGATACCTAACCCGCGAAAATCAGAACCTTAAATCCCCAATTATCAGCTCGCGCTTGCAGATGGAGGGCAGAAGCTTTAGTAGCGGCTTCGATTAAAAAAAGCGAATTAGATGATGAGTGTTACTGATTTTGTGGATTACCGAGTCTGAGAAGAACATCTTGGACTTAGTTAAATCTAGGGAGAAGATTCCATGGATGCGGTAGGTATAGAGAAGGCTCAAAGTACAAATATTTCAAATGGGTTGATACCAAATTCTTCGGTCGAGCCACAGAAGTGATCTTGCAGCTACTTGAAGAACGACATCAACCTCCATCTACATTAATGGATGAGTTAGATGATGTCGACTTAATGCAAGCTCAAATGAAGGGTTTAACATCTTTAGTCGATCATTTGAAGAGGGATGTTTCAAGGCTGAAAATTGAAAAAAACTTTTATCGCGCATTGACTGTGTTGTTGTTCTCTTGTGTAGTATATTCAAATTTGAAGTGAGCAATGAGAAGAAGTTTGTATGTCTACCATAATTGAAGATTTGGAATATTTACTTGTATTGGGTCATTTATAAGTAAAGTGTGTTACCGGTTTGCTACAAATTGTATGGAACAAAAAGTTTTGCTTCAATCTATGGTGGAAATGGAAGATTGGAGTTATAATTCATTGGTTGTGAGCACTTCAATTTTTTTTTGCTTGGTTCTGTATTGTATATATTGGCTTGCTTGGTTTTTGCATCAGATGAAATGGTTTGCCACAGCCATTACTGCAAACCATGAAGAAATTAAGGGGTGGTAACAATTCACAAGCGACTATTTCAGTGCCATAAGTTGTAAATAGTCATCGTTTTAGTGCTAAGTTTTTTTGAAAATGATCATTTTAGTGTCAATTGCGATGAAAAGGTGATCACTCGTGTTGCACGAGTTTAAAATTAAGAACAAGTCAGTTTCAACTATGTTTCCATTGGCTTGCACCAGTCGTGGTGCATGTTGTTGCACCAGTTGAGTTGCTGGTGCATCTTGTTCTTGCATCAGCTCATACAAGTATTGGTGCAAGAAGATGCACCAGCACCCGGAGTTGCACTGAGAGCTGTGTTGGTGCAACAAGATGACCAACAGCCACAATTGCACTAGTGCTATGCTAGTGCATTTTGTTCTTACACCAGTACTTGCATTTGCTAGTGCAGGAAGATACAACACCCACAACTTCAACCTGCACGTACATTTAACACCTACAACTTCAACCAGCAACAATAATCAACCAACCACTTCCAAAAACAACATCAGCCTCATAACAAGGTGCAAGACAAGAAAATAACAAAAACACTATTGCCATTGACATTGATTGGTTCTTTACAAAAATAAACATGTCCATAAAAAACATCAGTCCTCCAATCAATCAATGATCCCCTCCCACCTAATATGTCAAAGTGAATACATAAAAACAATGGCAGCAATCCCCATCAGGGAAGATACCATGTCCAGCACCCTCCCATTAGTCAATATGCACAATACCCCTGGCTCCTTTTCCTTTTGCACTTTTGAATTGATTCATAATTCGGTCACTTTTTCGAACTGGACACGTAGGTTCGTTAACTGGCATTTCTGTCACATTCTTCTTAACATCAACGTTTTTTTTGTAACACGTGTCATATATGGAGACCTCTCCGTATGAACATTGGTCCTCTGATCAGTCGATTGAGATAGAACTAGTACTGGTTCTGTTGGTTAAGATGGAACTAGTGCAACTTTATTTGTTGGTGGCTATTTTGAAGCTGTATTTGCTGTCTTCTTCTTCTCTTTGTGCTTTTCTTTGGCTACGCCCTTAACTCTTGAGTTGGCCCACCTTGAGAGATAAGCACCTTCGAATTTCTTCCAGGCTACAAGAACATAATTATATTATTAACCAAATGAATTGAAATACCATAAATTAAATACATGAGTCCTACAAATCTTACATTGAAAATAGTCATTCTAGTACGTTCATCTGTGTAAATCCCATAACCATATTGCCTTATTCTTTTTCCAAGAACCCCTCTTGTTCGCTGTGATGCACCATTTTGAGCAACTTGTGAGGAAACAACCTATAAGGCTCCCTGTCCTTGTGTAACTTGTGCAGTTGGTCGTCTTCTCACCTAAGAAACACATAACAAAATTAAACTTAACCCATAAAAGACAAACACAACAATGTATAGCTTACTGGATATTTTTTCCTTGTTTGTTTAACAGTAAACTCAGTTGTTGTTGCTGTCCTACTTGTACTTGTCCCTGCACTTGGGCCTAGAATAGGGCCTTTTATTGGCCTTTCAGTAGGCCCAACAGCAACCTCTTCAGTAGGTGTTGTTCCTAGCCCACGATTAGCTCTTGCAACAACTTCTTGTTCACATTGCCTTTTCAATTGACAACCTTTCTTATTGTGCCCTTCCTTGTGGCAATAGGAGCATTTTATCTTCACCCCAGTCCTATTCATCCTCTGACTTGATGCCTCTCCCTCTTGTATTCTTCATTTTTTCTTTGGCCTTCCTATTTGCTTCTTTAGTGGCAAAGGTAAAGGGTCTTCACGATTTGTTGGCTCTCAAAATTTGTTACTTCAGATAGGTTGCATCATGAATTGGTACGAATTAAGGTATGAGCTTTTTTTGTATCAATCATGTAGGTAATCCTCTGGCCTTTCTTGCTTCATCAAAATGGCACAAATAGTATGGGGACAATGAATTCCACTTAGTTCCCAAGCTAGGCATGAGCACTTTATTCTATCTAGATTGACCACATACTTATCATTGTTGTGAATGATCTCATATCCATTTTCTCCATTCCAAATCGAATGGCAGAACCTATTAGCAATAATGTTAGCATCCAATTTCTTTACAATTCTAGGACCGCATTCTCTACTCCACTTAGTAGCTTCATCTCTTTGCATGTGCAGTCTGATCATGATCATAACGTGAATATTATCAAGCATGCTGATGATTGGCTTGCACCTGGCCTCTAAAAGTTTGCTAATGAAAGCTTCACTAAGGTTGTTGTCAATTATATCATATTTAAATTCTTCGCTAAAGAAGGCTCGACACTAGTGCTTAGCTTCTATTTGGAATAGTGCATCAAAGCCTTCCTTTATCAGCTGCAACAACCCCTGTTTAACTAATCTGAAGTCAGTCATGCTGGTACTCTTCACTATTTGCCAAAACTATTTCAACAGCATATCTCCTTTGTAGTTCTTTACCCAATTTGCATATATGTGCCTTGCGCACATTCTATGCTCAGCATATGGCATCAACTCAGTTAATGCAAGAACAAGTTCCTCTAAAAATTTAAATCAATAAATACAAGTCAGAAAGTACTCAAGTAATTAATATTAAAAGGGAATTAATTGACAATGGTATTACCTTCTGTTGGTCGCTCATGAATGCCCATCCTCCCCCATCGTTTATGTCAAGGTCAACCATTAAATTCTTGAGGAATCAGGACCAAGTATCCTTGTTCTCAATCTTGACAACTGCCCAAGTTATCGGAAACATTTGATTGTTGGCATCTCTCCCTACAGTAACCAACAATTCCCCCTTGCATAAACCCTTAAAGAAATATCCATCCAATCCTACAACTCTTCTACAACCAACCAAAAAGCCTTGTTTGCATGCATCAAAACAAATATAAAATCTATCAAACCTAGGTCCACAATCAGGCAGTGGCCTCTCCAGAACCTTAGCATATACTCTACTAGATGGGTTTTGAACCACGCATTCATAGGCATAATCCCATACCTGCGCATATTCTTGCTTGCCGACCCATCAAAATTTGCATCACTCTCTGCTTAGCTCTCTTGCACTGATTTCTCGACACATTAACTCCTACCTGCTCCTTCACTAACTGCTTAGACTGAGTGGGTTTGATCTCGGGCATTGCTTTGATTATATTGAAAAAATATTTCGACAACCACACACCTGTTATCTTTTTGTTATTAAAATGAATTGAACAAGTATGTTCCTCCTAGAAGGACCTAATTTGGAATGACCCCTTCCTACTCATAGCGCCGTACAGCTTCCAAGGATGATTAGGTTGTAAGCACTTAGCTCTCACAAATTCCTTCGTATTTCTAATGAATTCTACGCTCCTCTGTTCAACAATAGAACTCTCAACAATAGCTTCTTTTAATTGTTTGCATCATCAAATTTCATGCCGACACATAAAACAGGTTTATCAACATTTGGATCATAGCAAGGATACTTAGTTTTCTTTCGACAAACTGGTTCTTCATTATCATTCTCCGAATCAGCAGTTTCATTGTCGCAACTTTCTGTATCTTCACTTTGATTACCTCCGGCCAGAACTCTATCCAACTTAAGCCTTTCTCCTAAAGCTAGGAGTTTTTTTCTGAAAAATTCCCTTTGATTTTATCTTGACTGTTGGAGTTCATTGTCGTCTTCATCACTTAGGAAATTGACAATTGGCAAAGCTTCATCTTATGACATACTATATTTAGCAACTTCCCATTCTAATCCAACTAAGTCTTTATCAGCCACATCTTCAACTAAGACTTCACCCGTATTTCTATCAAAATCTATCTCCCTCTCCTCCCTCACTTGGCTCTCATGTTGCCCTCCATTTAACGTAGACTAATCCCCAACCTGATTACTCGCTTGAATATGATCATCATTTCCATCATCCTCATCAGCCTCATCATCACTATAATATTCAACATAGACCTTAGCTTCATCGCCGTAAAAATAATGGTAAATGATATCGTTAATACCATTATCATCACTAAAAAATCTCAAACCATCCTTCAATTCCTTTCTAGGAACACAATAGTGCAACTTTTGCACTTTGCATCAACAAAAATACACCAAATCCCCTTTACCCAAAAAAAAAATACACCAAATCCCTCACAAAATCAATATATGATGGTTTCCCAACATTGACGTAAATAGTACCTTCGTTCCCACCATAATATTCCCAGTCGTCAACGCTAATAACAGACTCTCCACCATAGCAAACAATGACGCCTACATGATTCCCCTCCATTTCAATGCTGCACCCAAAGAATAAAAATAAAAAGTCATTCATTGGGACCACATAGCAAAATCATTAACAACTTTACATTTAATTGATTAAACAATTATCAAAAGAAACAAAAGAAGTCGATTTATTCAATTGATTAAACAACGTGAAGTCCCCAACACCCATTTTTCAATTCAATCCCATTCGGTCCCTACAGAAACACTAACTAACTAAATAAAGTTGGGTCCCCACCATTGTCCCCAGCACTCCAACCAGTTTCTTTCTATGCAGAGCCCTCATTTTTCCCTCCACGCCCTATTTTTCAATTCAGTCACATTCGGTCCCCATAGTTTTGCCCTCCCCACAAAAGTGATTAAACAAAAGTGAGGTCCTTACCATTTTTCCCTCCCCATAAAAGAAGTCTAAGCCGAGTCCTCATTTTGCCCTCTGTGCCCCAATTTGCCTGTCGGAATCCTAAATTTTCCATCCAATTGACCTACGGTGAGAACATGACAAACCTTAGTGAAGCGACTGAGTGACGGTGTGCCAGCAAACAATGGCGCAGCTATGACGACAGTCGATTGACGGCGGGTGAGCGACGGTGGGCCAGCAAACAATGGCGCAGCTACGATGACGACCAATCGACAGCGGGTGAGCGACGGTGGGCTAGCAAACAATGGCGCAGCTAGGACGACAGTCGAGCGACGGTGGGTTAGCGACAGTAGGCAAGCGATGGAAGGCTATCGAGTGAGTTACGGCAAGCGAGGGAGTGATGTGAGAACTCAAGATTCGAGCCTAATTTTAGTTCCCCTTCCTTAGTGACGTCGTTTTTTAAATGCAGTCCACGTAGGAAAATGAAGCGACGTCATTTTTTGTAGAGGATGGAAAATGACATTGTTTATGCCATTTTACGTGGACTGCGATTTAAAATATTTTCCACGTTAATTTATTTTTCCTTAATATAAATGCCACGTATTAATTTGGCCAGAATCTCTCGTCGTTGACACCAAAGTGATTATTTTTCCTCCGATTTGATACTTAAGTGATCCAAATAGAAATTTTGGCACTAAAGTGAACTCCGTACATAACTTTTGACACTTCTGCTATTCTTCCCCCAATAAAGTGTGATTTCTTCTCTCAGATATACCATTGTGTTCTAGAGTTTCGAGAGGTGTCAATTGCAATAAAATGTCAATTTCTTTAAGATGTTTTTGGAATTCAGTACTAAAGTATTTACCTTATCGATTAGATCAAGGAGCCTTAATACTCTTTCCTGTTGGTTTCTCAACTTTAACCTTGAATTCCTTGAACTTTTCAAAGGATACAGATTTATACTTCATTAAATGCATATATCTATGCCATGATAGATCATTAGTAAAGGTAATGAAGTAAGAGCAACCACCTCTAGCTGATTCATTAAGCGATCCACATACATCCGTATGTATCAAATCCAGTATGTCAGCAGCTTGCGCACTATGTTCTACAAAGGGTGCTTTTGTCATTTTTCCTAGAAGACATGCCTAGCAAGTTGAGTACTACTCAAAGCCGAATGGATCAGTGTATCCATCTTTACCTAACTTGATGATTCTATCTTCTCCAATATGACCTAATCAGAGATGTCAAACATATTTCGCATTTGGACTATCTCTAGGCCTTTTATTGGTTATGACATTTATATTATTTTGCTTATTGACATTTGTAATCACATCATCAGACATTATAATGGTATAAAGATTATTGGTTAACAAACCATAATCAACACATCTCTTATCGTGATAAATGGAACATATGTTATTAGTAAAAGAAGATCCATAATTCTCATTACTCAAACGAGGTACAGAGATGAGATTCTAAACCGCATTCTTATAATGCAAACAATTATTTAAAACCAATATATGCCCAGAGGGCAAAGACAAAAGTTCCTATAACTAATGCAGCAACTCTTGCTTTATTTACAAATGTCAAGCCAATCTCATTTAGCCCCAGCATCTTACTTATTTCTAGATTCTGCAAAGACATACATATATGTGAAGTTGCAACTGAATCTAGAACCCATAAGCTGGATTCAGAACCAACCGTAAGTTAGTCCCAATAAGCATAGACACCATACCTTCACAAGGCTGGTTCTTCGGCTTGACCTTCAAGCTCTTGAGGTACTTCTTACAAATCCTCTTCTAGTGCTCATTAACGCCACAGTAATGACATTTTCCCTTTTTAGTCTTGGGCCTTGGATGTAAAACTAATTTTATAGGCCTCTTCCATTTCCTTTTTTTCAAAGTAGTCTTACTCTATAGCCCTAATAGTTGGCTTTATGTTGTGCATTTCCTTCTTGTAAACCATCAGCATACTGCATATTTCAACAAGAGTTTTCTCCATCTTATGCATGTAGAAGTTTTGGACAAATCTAGAGAAGGAATCGGGCAAAACTGGAGTATCAAATCCATGGCTAATTTATTATCCATAATAAAATTTAGCTTAGCCAACTCCTCAATATGCCAAATCATTTTTAGAGCATGATCATTTACTGATGATTCCTCAGCCATCCTCATATGATATAATCACGTAGATATCTCATACCCGAAGATTCAACCATTCTCATTGAAAATTTCCTTCAAGTGCGAAACGATCGACCAAGCACTTTCCATAGTCTCATACTTCTTCTGTAATTCATTATTCATCGAAGCAAGCATGTATGACCTAACTTTAAGTTATCTTCACGCCACTTATCATAAGTTTTGCGCTCCTCTTGTGTTGTAACGTCTTGAAACTCGCCCACTTCCGGGATTAATGAAATAGACGATTATTTTTCATTTCTTTTTAGTGAGTTTCGTCCGGAACTGATCATTCTCGGGATACTAACTATTAGGGAATGGCTAACTAGGAAAATGGTACATGGACTCAAGAATTTGACCGTAAATCGAGTCCGATTTCGAGAAGTGATGAGGGAATATTTTGTGCCAACAAGGGCCGGTCCAAGGGGAGTGACGGTTTCGGTTTGACCGACGGCATACGATCGGATAGCGGGTGATTCCGCGTGACCGAGAGTACGCACGGCAAACAATCCCGAACTTGCCTCGGACGACCACGACCCCAGGGACTAGTGATAAATTCTCGTGTTCTTTGGAAAATCGGGACCGTCATGACTCGAGTAGCCCTAGATCGATACGCGTAACCCTTAAACAGCCGCCCGTTAGTAGAGACGCTACAATTGCAAATTGAGTGAAAAATGATCATGGAATTGAGTCCGGACTTCGATATTGAATTTTGTGGGCGTACGCAACTATTTTGCGAGGACGGCGTCATTTTTATATGGCCACGCATATTTGGGATCAACAGTCAAAAATTGAAAATTTGACCCGGGACCGGAAAATTATAGTTTTGCCCTTGTACCCCTAAGTTGGAATTCAGAATTTTAGACTTAATTGGGCAATATTTTGGAGTTTAAATTTAAGTCTCATTAGCCAAATAATTCAAATTGTTGAAGACAAGAATGCCCCTCCACTAGTTGAGCTTGATTGATTCTCAAACCTTTGATTAGGGGTAGTTTGGGTATTAGGAAAGTTTGGTCAACCACTCCACTCACTCATTCACTCTATATACTCTCTAGTCTCTTTCTCTCATCTCATTCTCTCCCCCCACCAGCCGGCCATCCCCTTTCCCCACACCAATCTCCTCCCCCTCTCTTCCTCTATTTATTTCGGCCGTGAGGAGTCCTTCGCTGGAGGAGCCACCGCCACTGTTGGTGCCGCCACCGAGAACCACTGCCCCACGCCTCACTACCCTCACCATTCCGTCCTCGTCCCCCTCCCTTCTCCCCCAGCTGCGTGAGGATCGGTCTCCCCCTGCCTAGGCCGCCGTTGCCCTCAGGCCGCCGTCGCATACACGCCAAGAAGGTTGCCGTCGCCACTGCTGCCCAGCCTTCCTCGTCGCGTGTTCAGCCTCATTTCAAGCTTAGGACATCAAGTGAGTTTAACCCTAAACCCTAATTAGGATAATTTGCATTTCTAGATGGGTTTTAGGGGTTGATTAGGGTAATTTATGGGTTAAATTGTGGAGGTGAGTAGGGGCTGTTGTTGTGGCCGATTTGGTGGATTAGTATGATGAATTAATGGAGGTTTAGGGGCCCGAGAGGTGCTGTACAATAGCTGGACAGGATTGGATCGGAATGGCCCATGTTTTGGGTAAGTTCGGGTTTTAAATGTGGATTATAGTGCGCGCCTTATTCGGTCTTGTGGTGGCTGATTAGAATGGTGCTTTAGGGAGTTTAACGGAGCATTTTGAAGATATTTAATGGCTTAGAATTAGCGGATTAGTGGCTATCCATACTAAGATTGAATTGGGCGAGGCGCGATTGATTTGAGGTTTAATAGTGTAATTGGCGGAAATGTTAGATGGACTGAGTTAGCGGATAAATTGTCCTCGATTGGGAGTGATTCGATGATGCCGTGACATGTATAGTGTGGCTAAGAACGGAGTAGCTTGGTAGGCCTTGGTTGCGCGGATTTATGTTGAGCTAATTGTGTGACTTATATGTGTGAATTGCGTACCGAGCAAGAGTACTTGAATTGTTTTCATGGTTGTGGTAGTATGTTAGTTGGGCATATTGGAAATGTGGGTGGAACATGTTGCATGACGAATTGAACAAGTGGTGTAGTGAAATTAAATGCTCATTATGAAATGTGTGAACGCCCAAGTGTGATTATTGTAGCCATGGGTGTGCATCAAGAGCATTAGCACGACATGTGTATATATGAGTGTGCCCGAGTGACATATGTATTGTGATCACCTAAAATACCCTGATGCGTATTATGCGGGTTCAGATAAAAAATGATGCTTGTGAATGTGTCATCATAATAAACCCTGATGTGTTTTACGGGGGGTAGTGAACTCGTCCTGAGGCGTGTTACGCAGGACGATGTCCAGTTTACCGGAAGATGACCAACCTGAGGCGTTTTACACGGGTAATGTGTCATGAGCCTGATGCGTTATACGCGAGCCAAAGATCGATCTCGAAGTGTTGGACCTGATGCGTTTAACAGGGGTCAGAGGAGAAATTGATAAATGGCAGAGTGCTAGCGTGCAAATGTGCGTTAATGCATTGTTGAGACATGAACATGAATGCAAACATAAGCATATGTATGACATACGTCGGGGCTAAGTGATATGTGTATATATGCCGTGATCAAATTTTATGGTATTGTTGTGATTATTTATGTAGAATGCCTAACCTGCAGGATCAAGTAAATTTGGATTTAGGCTCGAGGGCCTGAGTCAATCATGTTTGAATTGTGCGTCGTTTAGTACTCGTCAAGAGGTACACGTTAACCTAGTTTATGTTTAGGGAACTACTTACTGAGATTATTCTCATCGTTGTATAAAACCAAATTTTTAGACCCCCAATCTTGAGATGCCTGTAGTTCCAGTACGTTTTGGGATTCCGCATCATGTAGAGCAAATAAGGACGATATACCCCGTAAGGAACGGGGAGTCATATATTAGATATTATACTTTAGTATGGATAGACAGGAGGGAGACACATTGCCAGACCCACGAGTACGTGGCTTGATACTTCAAGGATGATCTCGGAGAGTATGGTCCTCTCCGAACTTTTGATGTCCCGTTTATCGGGTCAAGCACCCGGTACCCTCGGTGTCCTGATGAAGAAGTAGTTGACCCTGACTCTTCAGCTGAGGAGAGTGTGAGCTCTCATGGTGTACCAGTAGAGCACGAGGTAGATGATTTCAACCCAATGGACTTAGAGCCAACCGACGGGGACATTGTTCAGGAGTCAATAGAGCCAAATGACGAGGAGCCGAAGTCAATTGAGGAGGATCCCGTATCGGAGGCCGAGCTTGAGGATATGGTCTCGAAGGAGGAGGCCGCAGAGGCCGAGCCTGAGACAGACTCATCAGGGTCCGAGGAGGAGATGCTTGACAGCTCTTTATCCTCGGAGTCTTCTGATTCAGACCCAGACTGGGCACCGTAGGAGTTAGCATTCGCCTGAGGTTGATAAGGCCAGTACCTTTTAGACCAGTGTCCCGCCTTTAGTAGTAGACTGACCCCCGAGCCACTTATCCCTTTTTATTAGTAGTGGCCTTTGACCCGTTTTTGATTTCTGATGATCGGATTATACATGTATATTGTATATGGTTCCCAGTAGCAGTGCAAGTGTTTATTTTGCAATCGTTGTTGTTCGTTTTTGTGGCTATTCTTGGTTATGTGTTATAATATTGTTCGAGTGGTTTTAAATACTTCCGTATGTGCTTTAAATCTCTATGTTGGGCGTTGGGTCGGCAACGCGTCTTGGGACGTTGCACTCGAATCGACCTTTATGAGTGATGTGGCACGTCGAAGGGTGCGGGGTGTGACATGTGTCCTGCCCGTATAAAAGGATTTGGACATGTTCTTATCAATCACATATCAGATTTCTCAAAATTGAGAACAATTTCCAAATTCCTAACCCAATCAATGTAATTAGGTCCTGTCAAGCAATTCTTGTCTAGTATAACAGCAAGTGGGTTTGTAGTAACCATTTTCAAAGTAATGAAATATCTATGCAAAAAAATAAATTGTTAGCCATTGTTGCTTAACAACTATTTCATTTTGTCTTTTGAATGAAATAGAATCTCCCACTAAATTTATTCAAATCCCATACTCCTTAAGATGGAAACGACAACTTTGTTGGGTAAAAGTAGGTGAAATTTCTCCGATTTATGGCTTACTCTAAGGTTTTATATATATGTATATATATAATACCATAAAGGAGTTAGGATCGGAGGATCTATTAAGAGTAGGTGAAATATCTACGTTTATTTGATTTATTAATTGAATGAAAGAAATCTAGAGGTTATATATCTCTAAAGTAATTAAAGAACTCAGAAAGTTCTGTAAAGGTTTGTATGATGTCATAAAATAACTTTAGAGTCAAAGTTATTATATATAGGAACTTCACTAAGTAAAGGAATGAAGTATATATGAAGATTAAACTGAATATAATCTTGAACATTTATGAGTAAGAAAAAGCTCTATTGAAAGTGCGAGAGTTATAAATTATAAGAAGAGCGTAAGCAATATATAAAACAAAAAGTAGAATAATGAAACCAACCATGTAGGTGGTATGAATTTGTATTAAATATAAATGGAAAATTACATATATTGAAAATTCAGAACTAAAATTACATGAAATGGAAAGTTGCATAATGTAAAGTAACTAAAACCAATCATGCAGGTGGTATATATATAAAAACAAACAGAAATCTGGAAGGAGTACCAGTTTTTAGGAGAAACGATGATTAAACAAGTATGTGAGTTGATAATTTTGTTTCTGGATATGGAATGTTTTAGATTTGACTACTAAGTGTGAGTAGTAGATCCTTACACTTGGTATAAATGAAAGTATTTGAAAGTGTGTTTTCGAAAACTTACTGTGATCAAGGATACTTGATTATGAAAATGTGCTTCAGGTCCAAGGAGGTTTCAAAGAAGGAATGAGAGATGTGAGAGTGGAAGAAAGGAAATGGGAGAATGAAAACCTGCCTTCTATGTGAGAATGGCCGGGTACTTATAGCGGAGTGAATAGTACAAAGTGAACAGTGTATGGTCATGAACAGTATGTTGTTGGGGCATGCTCTTCTACAGTGTTCCGCCTCTTATATGTCCGTGGCTTTATTCTTCGTCTGCACCAAGGTCTATTCCATAGCAGTCATCTTCATTAGTGTTTCCATTATGGCGTGAGGACAAATCTTCTTGAGATCTTTCTGTCTCTACTATGATCTGTTTTAGTATGGCAACAAATTGTGTTTGGTCTTGCATTGCTACCATTGCTGCTATATACTTAGACTTTTGTTGTAAGAAGGACGAATTGGATGGGCTCTGTATTTTAATAGGGATTCTATTTATTAGCCAATTGCGAATTGACTGTTTTGTGGTGCGATATACAAATTTGAAACCATCCCACCATTTTGTTTTGTATTTCCGGATTAGAACTAGTATATGAGGGTATTCTGGTGATCCATTATAATCAAATTCCCATGCTGTTACCCAAGAGACTTTGAAGTTTATGAAGCAATGCATGAGAATTGGGAATCAAGATTCGTATATGGATGGTTTAAAGTTTTCTTTAAACAAAGTATATCCTGATTTGATTCTTGGATGGATGATTTCTTCAATGGGGCCAAAATTGCTCCACTAAGTTTTGAACCAATTTGGAAGTCCATGGGATTGGAATATTTCGGAGAAAAAGACAAGCCAGGTGTGTTTGTAGGCTTTATTTTGTCTAAAGAAGGTGTTCCAACAAGCTTGTTGGTAGTCCCAATAAGTATATGAAGGAGCAAATGTAGTAGAATAGTTTTCTGGTTTGAACATTTTATGGGAATGAGGTGTTGTTTCCTATTCAGAAGGGTGTATTATCTTGTTTATGGCAATAATGGAATATAGGATTTCGTTTGAATCTTTTTGGAAATGGGTGAATTTGGCTGATTCTGTGTCAACTAATACATGTTCATAGTAGGCAAGGGATTTGTTTGTATGGTGGGGCTTGAAAAGCCAGTTATCAGGAAATATATTATTTGCAAAATTTTTTGAATCTTCATGGTAGAAATCATCTTCTACTATGATTATATTTTGAAATTTGTTTTTTTGAGAAAAATTTTGATTTTTGACGGGTTGCCTATGGCACAATAACCACCTCACTTGAAACCTTTTTTATGGTTTGAAGAGCCTATTTGGTTCAACTTTGAAAATGCTACTTGGGAGAATGCAAATACCTTTGGGTGAAAGCCCATCGAGAAAATGCAAATGGTATTTGATAAAAATATTTTGTAAAGCTATTTTGCCCAAAATATAGTGTTCGGTGAATTTTTTTTGCAAATGGACTTTGAAAATTATCTTATTTATTAAAACAAAAAAAAACTACCCATCGTCGGAGCCGATCGCTAGCGATGGCCTACGGCCACTGGCCAGCCAGATTTGGCGCCGGTGACCGTCGCCAGAGGTCGGGCGACCGCCGACAGGCCAGATCTGGGCCAGGTGGCTATCGCCCAAGGCCGGGCGACCCTCAGCGAGGGTCGCGCGACACACGCGGCCGGCACCTGGGTCGTACAACCTCAGGCGACCCAGGCGGCGGCTGCCTGGGTCCCGCAACCGAGGCGGTCGGCGCCTAGGTTGCGTGACTCAGGCGGCCGCTTGGGTCCCATGACCCTCTCCGAGGGTCACCCGCCCTCGGGCAACCGCTGCTAGCCCCAAATCTGGCCCGCCGGTGGTCGCCCAACCCCAGGCGACCTCGCCGGCCCTTCTCCCTCACCGGCCACCCTTGCCGAAGAAGAACAACATCTTAAAAAAAAAAAAAGAACAAAAGCATTCGTGGAATGCTAAAAGCCCAAGGCTAGTCCGGACCAACCTTGGGCTTTCAACATTTGGAATGCCAGCCCAAGACTAGCATTGGCCAAATGCTGAGCCAAACACTCCAGCATTTTGGGAAGGGGCTTTCGAGGCTCAAAGCCCCTTCCCAAAGCTGAACCAAATACTCCCGAAATCCTTTGGCTTTTGTGGAGCTGGGGAGGATGTTGCAGTTCTTGTTGCAGTTCTTGTATATACTTATATGGGTAACGGTGATGATTGTGATTGTCTTGGCTTCATGTTCTTGAGTAAGAACATGACATCTTCTTCTCGGGACTGTCATTAGGAAGTGTTTTGGCTAATCTAGCAAGGGTGGATATGGTATTTGGTTTTATGGGTTTTGGAGATTCGGAGATGGCTCTATCTAACCATGATTTTATAGGAGTTAAGTATTTGGGGTTTTCAGCTTTGGCTTTGCCTTTTCCCTCTTTGGAGGGCTTTTTTGGTTGTATGGTATCCCCTGTAAAAATTCTCTTGTGAGAAAATCAGGTAATGAATTTGAAGAACCATTTATAAAATTCTATATCAAAATCAAATATGGAAAGTATGGCTTGCCACCTAGCAAAGATTTGTTTTGATGCTATATTTAAAACATCTTTTTGTAAAAAAAATCTTTTCTTGATTTGCAATCAATGCGCAAGAGGAATTTTTTATTCAACAAATCTCCTTGGAATTTTGATATGGAAAGTACAATGACTAAAATCTTTTTTTTAATAGTAGAATAATTTTGTTGGGTTTGATTCCAGTGTTTGGAAATAAACTGAACAATTTGTTCTTTATCATTCTTGACTTGTTTGAGAATTCCTCCGTATCCTATTTCAGAAGCATTTGTTTCAACAATTTTGAATGTAAATGGGTTAGCTAAATGAATACACGGAATTTCTTTAGTGTACGTTTTTATTTGTCTAACTGTTTCAGTATGGATGGACGTCCAAGGTGGGGGATTCTTTTTTAATCTATCATGTAAAGGTTTACATATGATATTTATTTTGGGCTTCCTAAGAACCTTCGTAGTTGTGTTTTGTTTTTAATTTCATCAGGGAATTTATCAGCAAGAAGTATAGATCTTTCTATCGGGATGATGGTTCCAAGATGTATATGATGGCCTAAGAATTTTATTCTAGTTTGGAAAAGATTGACTTTTGTTGGTGACACAACTAAACCATTGTGAATAATGACTGATTGTCACGCCCCGCACTTCCCGACGCGCCACATTCCTCGCAGAGGTCGGTTCGTGTGCGACGTCCCAGGATGCGTCGCCGACCCAAACCCAATACAGATAATCAAGCACAAGTGGAAGCAATTAAAACCACCCGTACATATATGAATACATAACCAAGGGTAATCACAGAAATCATCACTTGCACTAGCACTGAGAATCATTTACAATATTCATTTACAGCCCCAAATACCAAAATTCAAAAGCGATTCAAGGCCACTACAACTAGCCGGGGGCTTCTCCCAAAAATTGCATCAGTACACCTGTCGTCCTCAAGGCCGGGGATCTGAAAAGTCGGTTTTACAACAACCGTGAGAATAAATCTCAGCGAGTAATTCCCTAAACCTAAACTAGGCTAACATGCACCTCCTGACAAGTACTAATCAACACACAATACGCACATAACTGACTCATGCCCTCGGGCCTAAATCTAATTTCACTAGACTCTACAGGTTAGGCATCAAATCAACAAAAGCAGCCACGCGGCAGAATATAATCACAGCACATACACGTGCATTTCTATGTCACAACGCATGTTATGCATATGCCAGTGCTCGCACTCATGCTCATGCCTCATCAATGCATTATCGCACACTTGCACACTAGCACTCAACCATTTCTCAATTTCTCCTCCGACCCGCGTTAAACGCATCAGGTCCAAACTTCGAGATCGATCTCTAGTCCGCAGGCTTATGCCACACAGCCCGCGTAAAACGCATCAGGCCGGACATCTTCCGGTAAACCAGGCTCATGACACACAGCCCGCGTAAAACGCTTCAGGCCGGACATTTCCCGGTAAACCAGGCTCATGACACACAGCCCGCGTAAAACGCATCAGGCCGGACATCTTCCGGTAAACCAGGCTCATGACACACAGCCCGCGTAAAACGCTTCAGGCCGGACATTTCCCGGTAAACCAGGCATCGTCCCGCGTAACACGCCTCAGGACGGGTTCACTACCCCGCGTAACACGCACCAGGGTTTATTGTGATCACACATTCTCAAACCTCAATTTTATCTTAACCCCGCGTTAGACGCATCAGGGCAATTTAGGTGATCACAATGCACATGTCACTCGGGCACACTTATAAATGCAAATACCGTGCCCATGCTCATGATGCACATCCATAACTGCAGTAATCACATTTGGGCACTCACCATTTCACAATGAGCATTCAGTTCAATAAATTACGAACCCAATCAACCAAATCACCCAGTACAGTCATGGCACAAACTCGGCACGTAATTCATGCATATAATTCACTTAATTGAATCAATATGAAACTTATACACTCGAAGCCCGCCAAGCTATCCCATTCTTAGCCCTACTAGACATGCGACTTAGCATCATCAATTTAACCGCCAATAAGGCTCAATCAGCCCGTCAATTACACAGTGCAATCCTTCCCAGAATTTTCACGACTAAACCTCAAATTAATCACGTCTTACCCAAATCAAGTCCAGTCGTGGCCAGTCACTATACCACAATTTCTAGGCTGATAATTGTCATCAAAATACCCCATTATACTCCTCAAATATCATTCTAATTGACCACCACAGAAATCAATTACGACGCGCATTAATATCCACATAATAAATCGGAACGCGCGCATTATAGTCCACATATTAAACCCAAACATTCCCAAACTCGAGCCAATTTAATCCAAACTGACCGGCCATTTATCGCGTCTCTCGGGCCACTAATCCTCCAATAATTTGTCACACTAATCCCCCAAATCGATCACAATTTCCATCCCTAATCACTTTCACAATTAACCCCTAAATAACCCTAATTAACCCCTAAACCGGTCTAGAAATGTAAATTATCCTAATTAGGGTTTAGGGTTGTACTCACCGGGTGTCCTACGTGTAAAACGGGCCGGACGGATCGATTCGGGCTCGGGTGAACAGTACCCGCCGGAACAGTGCTCGCCGGAACAGTAACGCCGGCGGTGAACAGTGTTCGCCGGAAATGCACAATGACGGGAATGGCGAGGCAGGTGGCTCGGGGGCGGCTCAGCAAGGCGGGCGGCTGGCCGTGGCGGCGGCGGAACAACTCCGGTGACGGCGGGCTTCTTCGACGAAGGCGTCCCACGGCCGAACAAGGGAGGAAGAGAGAGAGAGACCGGGAGAGGGAGATGAGGAAGGAAGGGAGAGGGGAAAGGTTGAGGTGTGGGGGAGTGGTGGCCGGCGGACGGGCCGGCGACGCGCGGTGGCGAGGTGAGACGGCGGGCGGCAACGACCGAGCTTGCTGGTCTGGCGGAACGGGGAGGGGCAAAACAGGGGAAGAGAGAGAGGAGGAGAGAGCTGGGGGAGAGTGAGATGCTGAGGGGTGGGGTGCGGCGGCGACGACGACGGTCGGCGCGGCTGGGGCGACGGCGGCGACGGGCGCGGCGAGCAGCGGCAGTGGGCTCGCTTCTGCGCGCTCGCCTCGCTGCTGCGCACACGCTTCACGGGCAGGCCGGCGACGGCGACGGTCGGCGTGGCTAGGGCGACGGCGGTGATGGCGAGCAGCGGGGGGCTCGGGCGGCGGTCGGCGTCGACTGGGCGAGCAGGAAGCGAAGCCGAACCAGTCGGGGGGAAGAACCAGACGAGGAAGAAGAAGAGAAAAAGAAGAAGAAAAGAAGAAAAGGAAAAAGGAAAAGAAAAGAGAAAGAAGAGGAGAGAGAGAGGGAGAGCAGGTGGGGGAAAGAGACGGACGGGACAGAGGGGATGCGCGGGGTCCCAAGGAGGAGAGAGAGAGAGAGAGAGAGAGGGAGAAAATTTTAGGAAAAATATTTGAACTTTCAAATATTATTTGCAAACCGGAAGTCCAAATTCAAAACCGGAAATTGCCCGCTAATCCCGATTGAACCTCGCAACTAAAAAGGGACAAAGGCCAAATTAATTTGACCAAATTTTTACGAGGGGTCTACTAGTCCAAATTCGCACACGGTCCGAAAACTCTAAATTTTCCATTAATCCTGACAATCTCGATACTGGCCACATTAATGTCGACACCGTCCAATTTATTTCATCCTGAAACTCCCGAAAATTGACTGTCAAGTTCAGGGTCTAAATAACGACAAAAATTTGATCGAGTGCGATTCTAGCGAAATCTCTGGTTTAAAATAATAACCGAGAGTGATCAGTTCTCGGACGAGATTCTACTATAAGCACACTGACAAATCGCGCGTTTTATAAATCCCAAAAGTAAGTCAAAATTCGGAATGTTACAATTCTTCCCCCCTTACAAAAATTTCGTCCTCGAAATTTACAATCCCAACCCGACTACTCAAACAAATGGGGGTACTGGTGTCGCATCACATCCTTGCTTTCCCATGTGGCGCCTTCCATCCCGTGATGTTCCCAAATGACTTTGACCAATGGAATCGTCTTGCTTCTCAATACTTGTTCCTTTCTGTCCTCGATTCGCACCGGCTTTTCCACGTATGATACTCTGTCGTCCACGTCTATTACTTCATAATTCAGCACGTGGGTCGGATCCGGTTCGTACTTCCTCAACATCGACACGTGGAAGACGTTATGGACCTGTGACAAATTTGGGGGCAAGGCTAGGCGATAGGCTAACGTTCCAATCCTCTCCAAAATCTCAAACGGGCCTATGTATCTTGGACTCAGCTTTCCTTTCTTGCCAAACCGAGACAGTCCTCTCATTGGCGAGATCTTGAGAAACACATGGTCGCCAACTTGAAACTCCAATGGTCTACGCCTTCGGTCCGCGTAACTTTTCTGACGACTTTGTGCTGTTCTCAACCTTTCCCGGATAATTTTCACTGTTTCCACCGACTGTTGAACTAACTCTGGACCCGTTATACTTCTTTCTCCTACTTCATCCCAACACAACGGAGTCCTACAAGCCTTACCATACAATGTTTCAAATGGCGCCATTCTGATACTCTGCTGTAAACTGTTATTGTAGGCAAATTCCACCAAGTGCAACTGTTCTTCCCATTTGCCTTGAAAATCTAGTACACACGCTCTCAGCATATCCTCTAAAGTCTGAATAGTCCTTTCAGACTGGCCATCTGTCTGCGGATGATAGGCCGTACTGAATTGTAACTTAGTCCCCATGGCCGATTGCAGACTTTTCCAAAAATTTGCAGTAAACCTGGGATCACGGTATGAAGTAATTGACACTGGCACCCCATGAAGGCGAACTATCTGCCGTACGTATAATTATGCTAACCTTTCTAGCTCGAAGTCCTTCCGCACTGCCAGGAAGTGCGCTGACTTGGTCAGTCTGTCCACTATCACCCAAATGGAGTCGTGTCCCCTCTGGCTCCTTGGCAATCCCGTTATGAAATCCATTGTGATATGTTCCCATTTCCATTCTGGGATTTCCAACGGTTGTAACATCCCACCAGGCTTACAATGTTGTGCCTTTACTTGTTGGCACGTCAAGCACTTGGCCACATGCTTGGCCACGTCCACTTTCATCCGTTCCACCAATAGTGCTATCGGAGATTCTGGTACATCTTAGTGCTGCCCGGGTGGATACTGTAATTGCTTCTGTGAGCTTCCGACAGAATCTCTTCCTTGAGCCCCAAATCATCGGGCACGCACAAACGTCCTCGAAACTTAAGAATTCCATTCTCAGACACCTGAAAGTCCGGTTTCCTCTTAGCGTCATCCATACTCAAAATTTTCTGAATCTCAAGGTCCGTAGACTGTAACGTCTTGATCTTGGCTTGCACTTCCGGCTCAATTCTTAACGTCGCCATTAGACCAGAGAGGTGTCCCACCTCAAACTTAAATTCTGAGTCCCGCGCTCCTTCTAATAAGGTCCACTCTTTAACCAGCAAATGCGCGATGCTCGATTTTCTGCTCAAGGCATCCGCTACCCGGTTGGCCTTTCCGGGGTGATACAATATATTGCAGTCATAGTCCTTCAGCAATTCCATCCAACGCCTCTGCCTCATATTCAGTTCCTTCTGCGAAAACAAGTACTTGAGACTCTGATGGTCCGTGTAGATCTGAAACTTTTCTCCACATAAGTAATGTCTCCAAATTTTAAGTGCGAAAATAATTGCTGCCAATTCCAAATCGTGGGTCGGGTAGTTCATTTCGTGAGGTCTTAACTGCCGCGATGCATAAGCAACCACTCTTCCATGCTGCATTAGCACGCATCCCAATCCTCTAAGCGAAGCATCGCTATAAATCTCATACCCGCCCGGTCCTGAAGGAATCGTCAATACTGGTGTTGTCGTCAATCTCTGTTTCAGCTCCTGAAAACTCTCTTCGCACTTTTCAGTCCATTCAAACTTGGTTTCCTTCTTCAGCAACCTTGTCAACGGTGTGGCTATCGCTGAGAATCTTTCCACAAACCTCCGATAATAGCCTGCCAGTCCTAGAAAACTTCGAACCTCAGTAACTGTCGTCGGTCTCGGCCAATCCATTACTGCTTCAATCTTTGCCGGGTCCACGGAGATTCCTTCTCCGGATATTATATGCCCGAGAAATGTTACTCGGTTCAGCCAAAACTCGCACTTGCTAAACTTAGCATACAGTGCGTGTTCCCTTAACGTCTGTAGAACTTTTTCCAAATGTACTTCGTGTTCCTTGGAACTCTTCGAATACACCAAGATGTCGTCTATGAAGACAATGACAAACTGGTCTAAAAATTCCTTGAATACCCGATTCATTAGGTCCATAAAAGCAGCAGGGGCATTAGTCAGTCCAAATGGCATCACTGTGAACTCATAGTGCCCATATCTAGTCCTGAACGCTGTCTTTGGAATATCCTCCCTTTGGATCCTCAACTGGTGATACCCTGTCCTCAAGTCAATCTTAGAAAACACTGATGCTCCTTGCAACTGGTCGAGCAGGTCGTCAATCCTTGGGAGGGGATACTTATTCTTATCCGTCACTTGATTTAGCTGACGATAGTCGATGCACAACCTTAACGACCTATCCTTCTTTCTGACGAATAATACTGGCGCTCCCCATGGAGACGCACTCGGTCGGATAAAACCTTTGTCCAGTAATTCCTGCATCTGGACCTTCAATTCCTTCAACTCTGACAATGACATCCTGTAGGGCGGCTTCGAAATTGGCTCAGTCCTAGGGGCCAACTCGATAACGAACTCTACTTCCCTTTCTGGCGGCAATCCCGGCAATTCCTGAGGAAAGACATCGGGAAAGTTGCACACCACTGGTATATCCTCAAGCCGTACTTCACCTACAGTCGGATCAACCACACTGGCTAAATAGCCTTGACAGCCCTCGTCCAACAATTTGGTTGCTTCCACAGACGAAACCCAAGGGATCGAGGTTCCTCCTCGACTTCCTACAAACTCAAATCTAAGGTGTCCAGCCGGGCTAAACCGGATCACCCTGTTACCACAGTCCATTACAGCATTCTGCTTAACTAACCAGTCTATGCCCACAATCAAGTCAAAATCATACATGGGTAACACTGCTAAGTCTATCCTGCTTTCTACGCCACCAACTACTATCTCACAATTCGGGCATCCTAACGATATGCATATCTTATCCTTCAATGGCGTAGTCACACACAATTGCACTTCTAACATAACAGTCTTTAATCCAATCAATTCAACAAACTGAGCAGATATAAACGAATGTGATGCTCCCGGGTCGAATAATGCATATGCTATATGGTGGCACAGAGAAACCATACCTGTGACCACCCCTGGCGCATTTTCCACTTCCCTTCGCGCCATTGCATACACCCGTCCTTGTGCCGGCGGTTTGCTCATAATAGCTGGCGGAGCACTCCCAGACTGGTTCCCAATTCGAAGTTGTTGCTGAATAGGGGGTCCTGCGGGGCGTCGCTGGGGACAGCTCCTAATTTGATGGTCCAAACTCCCGCATATGAAGCAAGCCCTAAATCTGTTCTGTTGAAGGTTCGTCTTCCCGATGTTCCTCTTGATCGGTGGGACAAATCGCCTGTTTCCCGCCATCGGTTTCTTCCCAAAACGGCGGTTGTCCCTAGCAGGGGCAAACCGCGATCTAGAGGCGGCTGCCCTATCTACTTGTTCCCGCTCAATAGCTTGAGCTCTCTCATATAGATCTTCATAAGTTTTCAGATTCACCGGTATCAGCTGTCCGCGGATGTCCGCCTTCAGTCCATCCCGGAATCTTCGCGTCTTATCCTCCGGGTGTTCCACCATCCTCTGCGCGAACCTTGACAACCTAGCGAACTCCGTCTCGTACTGATCTATGGTCATTGATCCTTGACGGAGCCTCATGAACTCAGCCAGCTTCCTTTCTCTGGCGCTCTCAGAAAAGAACTTTCCTAGGAAGTTCTCAGAAAATACAGCCCAAGTTTGGGCGGTCCCTTCGGGAAATACCCGCCCTTTGGTGGCCCTCCACCAATCATTGGCGTTGTCCTGCAGCTGATATACCGCCAATGTCACCTTTTCAGTCTCGGTGCACCCTAGCACTTCGAAAGCCTTCTCCAGTTCCTCAATCCAACGGGGTGCAGCCTCAGGATCACCTTGGCCATTGAACTTCGGCGGCTTTAGCTTCAGGAACTGCTCTACCAGCTTTGACATTGGCCTAACGACATTCACTGGCCCCGGGATTGGATTCTCCACATTTCCTTGATTTCCACCATTTCCATTATTCCCGTTATTTCCGTTGTTCCCATTTGCCCCATTGGCAGCAGCGATGGCAGCCTCAACAGCAGCAGCGATAGTGGCATCTCTCTCCTAAGCTAATCTGCCTCCCAGAATTCTAGCTTCCTCGAGGGCTCTTAGGATTCCATCAACTCTCGGATCCTCGGCCACTCTCACTTGTGGTTCAACACGATCCGGCTCAGGACCTGGACCTGGACCTCTACCTCTTCTACGGCCTCGACCTCTACCTCGTCCTTGGTTACTCGTCTCTCCAACTTGCAGGTCCATTCTCCTGCTATAATTCCCACATCGGGATTAGAGACCTAACCCAAGCTAAACCGGTCTAAGGTCCTAGGCAGGGAGCTTAACGCTACAGCAATCAACCACTCAGCATGCGATTAAGCATAAACAGCACAGGACTCCAGTCACAGAACACGTGTACTAACCTCGAGTCCCGACGCACCTGCATTTCACGTGTCAAATAACGCAGTCAATCAATCAAGACACAGACAGTCAGGAGGTACACTTAGCACACGAGGTCACCCTACTGGCTACCCAAGGTCATCGCTCCTTATTACTCCAGGCTTCGACCTACTTGGATCGAGCTGACCTTGCTCTGATATCAAATCAAACGAGGATGTCACGCCCCGCACTTCCCGGCGCGCCACATCCCTCGCAGAGGTCGGTTCGTGTGCGACGTCCCAGGACGCGTCGCCGACCCAAACCCAATACAGATAATCAAGCACATGCGGAAGCAATTAAAACCACCCGTACATATATGAATACATAACCAAGGGTAATCACAGAAATCATCACTTGCATTAGCACTGAGAATCATTTACAATATTCATTTACAGCCCCAAATACCAAAATTCAAAAGCGATTCAAGGCCACTACAACTAGCCGGGGGCTTCTCCCAAAAATTGCATCAATACACCTGTCGTCCTCAAGGCCGGGGATCTGAAAAGTCGGTTTTACAACAACCGTGAGAATAAATCTCAGCGAGTAATTCCCTAAACCTAAATTCATGCACCTTCTGACAAGTACTAATCAACACACAATACGCACATAACTGACTCATGCCCTCGGGCCTAAATCTAATTTCACTAGACCCTACAGGTTAGGCGTCAAATCAACAAAAGCAGCCACGCGGCAGAATATAATCACAGCACATACACGTGCATTTCTATGTCACAACGCATGTTATGCATATGCCAGTGCTCGCACTCATGCTCATGCCTCATCAATGCATTATCGCACACTTGCACACTAGCACTCAGCCATTTCTCAATTTCTCCTCCGACCCACGTTAAACGCATTAGGTCCAAACTTCGAGATCGATCTCTAGCCCGCAGGCTTATGCCACACAGCCCGCATAAAATGCATCAGGCCGGACATCTTCTGACAAACCAGGCTCATGACACACAGCCCACGTAAAACGCTTCAGGCCGGACATTTCTCGATAAACCAGGCTCATGACACACAGCCCACGTAAAACGCATCAGGCTCATGACACACAGCCCGCGTAAAACGCATCAGGCCGGACATCTTCCGGTAAACCAGGCTCATGACACACAGCCCGCGTAAAACGCTTCAGGCCGGACATTTCCCGGTAAACCAGGCATCGTCCCGCGTAACACGCCTCAGGACGGGTTCACTACCCCGCGTAACACGCACCAGGGTTTATTGTGATCACACATTCTCAAACCTCAATTTTATCTTAACCCTGCGTTAGACGCATCAGGGCAATTTAGGTGATCACAATGCACATGTCACTCGGGCACACTTATAAATGCAAATACCGTGCCCATGCTCATGATGCACATCCATAACTGCAGTAATCATATTTGGGCACTCACCATTTCACAATGAGCATTCAGTTCAATAAATCACGAACCCAATCAACCAAATCACCCAGCACAGTCATGACACAAACTCGGCACGTAATTCATGCATATAATTCACTTAATTGAATCAATATGAAACTTATACACTCGAAGCCCGCCAAGCTATCCCATTCTTAGCCCCACTAGACATGCGACTTAGCATCATCAATTTAACCGCCAATAAGGCTCAATCAGCCCGTCAATTACACAGTGCAATCCTTCCCAGAATTTTCACGACTAAACCTCAAATTAATCACGTCTTACCCAAATCAAGTCCAGTCGTGGCCAGTCACTATACCACAATTTCTAGGCTGATAATTGTCATCAAAATACCCAATTATACTCCTCAAATATCATTCTAATTGACTACCACAGAAATCAATTACGACGTGTATTAATATCCACATAATAAACCGGAACGCGCGCATTATAGTCCACATATTAAATCCAAATATTCCCAAACTCGAGCCAATTTAATCCAAACTGACCGGCCATTTATCGCGCCTCTCGGGCCACTAATCCTCCAATAATTTGTCACACTAATCCCCCAAATCGATCACAATTTCCATCCCTAATCACTTTCACAATTAACCCCTAAATTAACCCCTAAATAACCCTAATTAACCCCTAAACCGGTCTAGAAATGTAAATTATCCTAATTAGGGTTTAGGGTTGTACTCACCGGGTGTCTTACGCGTAAAACGGGTCGGACGGATCGATTCGGGCTCGGGTGAACAGTACCCGCCGGAATAGTGCTCGCCGGAACAGTAACGCCGGCGGTGAACAGTGTTCGCCGGAAATGCACAATGACGGGAACGGCGAGGCAGGTGGCTCGGGGGCAGCTCAGCAAGACGGGCGGCTGGCCGTGGCGGCGGCCGAACAACTCCGGCGACGGCGGGCTTCTCCGGCGAAGGCCTCCCACGGCCGAACAAGGGAGGAAGAGAGAGAGAGACCGGGAGAGGGAGATGAGGAAGGAAGGGAGAGGGGAAAGGTTGAGGTGTGAGGGAGTGGTGGCCGGCGGAGGGGCCGGCGAGCTGGCCGGTGACGCGCGGTGGCGGGGTGAGACGGCGCGCGGCGACGACCGAGCTTGCTGGTCGGGCGGAACGGGGAGGGGTAGAACAGGGGAAGAGAGAGAGGAGGAGAGAGCTGGGGGAGAGTGAGATGCTGAGGGGTGGGGTGCGGCGGCGACGACGACGGTCGGCGCGGCTGGGGCGACGGCGGCGACGGGCGCGACGAGCAGCGGCAGTGGGCTCGCTTCTGCGCGCTCGCCTCGCTGCTACGCACACGCTTCACGGGCAGGCCGGCGACGGCGACGGTCGGCGCGGCTAGGGTGACAGCGGCGATGGCGAGCAGCGGCGGGCTCGGGCGGCGGTCGGCGTCGACTGGGCGAGCAGGAAACGAAGCCGAACCAGTCGGGGGGGAAGAACCAGACGAGGAAGAAGAAGAGAAGAAGAAGAAGAAAAGAAGAAAAGGAAAAAGGAAAAGAAAAGAGAAAGAAGAGGAGAGAGAGAGGGAAAGCAGGTGGGGGAAAGAGACGGACAGGACAGAGGGGACGCGCGGGGTCCCAAGGAGGAGAGAGAGAGAGAGAGAGAGGGAGAAAATTTTAGGAAAAATATTTGAACTTTCAAATATTATTTGCAAATCGGAAGTCCAAATTCAAAACCGAAAATTGCCCGCTAATCCCGAGTGAACCTCGCAACTAAAAAGGGACAAAGGCCAAATTAATTTGACCAAATTTTTACGAGGGGTCTACTAGTCCAAATTCGCACACGGTCCGAAAACTCTAACTTTTCCATTAATCCTAACAATCTCGATACTGGCCACATTAATGTCGTCACCGTCCAATTTATTTCGTCCTGAAACTCCCGAAAATTGACTGTCAAGTTCAGGGTCTAAATAACGACAAAAATTTGATCGAGTGCGATTCTAGCGAAAACTGGTTTAAAATAATAACCGAGAGTGATCAGTTCTCGGGCGAGATTCTACTATAAGCACACTGACAAATTGCGCGTTTTATAAATCCCAAAAATAAGTCAAAATTCGGAATGTTACACTGATATAAAAGAAGCAATACGTTTGAAATGTTGTTCTATATTGGAGGAGAAAATTAATATGTCATCTATGTAGACAATGATATGATCAGAATAAGGATTAAATATCTCATTCATTATTCTCTGGTATTCAGAGGGAGCATATTTTTAGACCAAATGGCAAGACATCCCACTCGTATTGTCCAAAGGGAACTGTGAATGCAGTTTTATATCTATCCTTTTCGCTAATTTGTATTTGGAGAACCCTGATTTCATGTCAAATTTGGAGAATATATTGGCTTTGCAAAGTCTACTTAACAAATCTTTTTTATTTGGAATTGGAAATCTTATTCAATCTAGGGGCTGTATTTAATGGTTTATAATTTATGACAAAGTTTGACTACTCCTCTTTCTGGTTCAGCATTTTTATTAACATAGAAAGCAGAGCAACTCCATGGATATTGACTTTTTTTAATTAATCTTTTATTTAGAAGGTCTTGTATTTCTTCTTGGCAAAATTTTAAGACTTCTGGGTTCATTTGTGTAGGTCTAGCCTTAGTAGGTATCTGATTTTCGAGGAAATTGGGTTCATAAGGTAGATCTATTATATGTTGTTTTCTTCTCCCAAAAGCATTAGGCAAATTAGAACATATTTTTTGTTGAATGGTTTTATATAGCGATTCTATTTTGTTTTTTGTTTTTGGCTCCAAAAGGTTTTTCTCTATTCTTTTGTAATCTAAGTCTTCTCGTAAAAATTGAAGTTGATTTTCTTTTATTTTCTTTCTTTTATAAGACAATTTATTTCAGAGATTGAATGGTCTTGGAGAGTATTTATATTTCTAGTTTGGGGCCTTGAGATAAAATTAAATGTGATTTTATTTTTCAAGGTTTGTGTTTGTATACCTTCATTGGTTATAGTGAAGGGTTGTATGAGTTATATGAAAGGTGTTCCTAATATAACGTTTTGTCTCATATTTTTAACAAGAAGGAAGGTTGTTTTGTATGACATGTTTTCTTTTAATATTAATACTTCTGGTAACTTATATTCAATATTAAGTCTATAGCCTGTGGCTCATTCTAATGATTGTGAGGTTTTTTCAAAATATTTGGTAGGTACAAGTCCTTCTTTAATACAATTGAGATCTACACCGGTATCAAATAATGCTGTTGTTTTTATAATAAATTCATTGTTGATTTTTCTTGTGATATTTATTATCCATTTCCTAGTTGTTATTTCTGTTAATAACATTAAGAAATTTGGGTCTGAAACAGTTGCTTCATCTTTGTTTAATTCTTGTTTTTCTTTTCTTTTATCAATGTTTTATTTGATTTTCGAGAATTCATTTTTTATTTCTATTTGGGTATCCTTAAGGGCTTATATTTCTATCTTCTGCTGTTTGATTTCGGTTTGAAGGTCATTTATGTTTATTGGCCTAGAAGAAGGTTTTTTGTTTCGATTAAGAATATCTTTGAGATTATAGTGGTTGCTTGTTTTGGAAGTGATTTTCATAGAGGCTTGGAGTCTATCAAGATAGGCTTGTTTTGCCTCAGGGTCTTTGATGTTATCAGCAGTATTTATTAGGAATTCTTCTTCTTTGGTTAGCATGTTTATTTCGGGGGTTTTCTCTTCATCCTCAGAATCATAAGAGGTTTCTATTTCATTTAATTGAAGACCTGATTCTTCTTCTAGAAAATCTTATGAAGAAGTATCATAATCAGTTGCAATAAATATGTTATTTAATTGATATATTGTATCTTCATCTATCTGTAGCTCGTTTATTCTTTTATTGATTCTGCAATATTTGGCAGTGTGTCCTTTTTTCCTCCATGTATAGCAAGTAAAATTTTTATTAATTTTTCTTTTGGGTTTATCTCGGGGTATTTTGCTAAATTCCTTTTTTTCTAAATTTTCTTTTGGTTTTTCAAGAGGACAATTTCCTTTGCATTTTGGTTTTTTCTTTTCTTCATAAGAAGGGTCGTATTGAGGATAGAAATCTCCTAAGCCTTTATTTGTACGTGATTGTTCTTCTTTAAGCTGTCTTTGTAATTTTATATAGGTGCACATTTGTGTACCTTGTCTATAGATGTAAGAGACTAATTCTCCATAGAAGAGTAATTGGTATGGAATACTGTCACTGTATTCTTCTCTAATTTTTTCGCGAACGAGATTTCCTATGATTGTAGGTAATCCGGCTAGGAATTTTTCTTTCCAGAAGGGTTGGTTGCAATCTGTCCTAACAAAGACTCTTTGGAAGAATAACTCTTTATATTCTCCGAAATGTCCTAGATGTTTGCATTTCATGTTGGATAAGAGATCTTGGTTATTATCTCTGATGTGTGAGGGGTCTCCAATGAAGCGTTGAGATATAGAGAAAATGAGTGTATTGACAGCATCTTGGATAGGTTGTTCTATTTCATCAATTATTTTTGGCCTATTTCATCTATCTTATAAGCCATTAATATTTGGAATTTCTGTTCATCAGGGAGATAATTATCCCACCAACCTTTTGATTGTCCTGTGAAACCACCAACTAAAATATTAACTACTACATGATCAGAAGTTTCTTGTTGGGTTTTATAAGCATTGGCAAGCATTACCATTTGATTTAAAATTTTTATGATGTTGGCTTCTGCTACTCCATCTATGTTCCATTCATAAATTGCATAAGGGGAGTATTTATTCTGAAATATTTTGGATGATTCTTCTAATGCAATGTCAGGTGGTGTGGCTCTACTGTGGTATAGTTTTTGTGGTTCTTTCCATGATAGTTTATTAATTTCAGGTGTAGATTCAGTATCTGAATTGTCAAAGGTATGGATATGGGCTTGGTCCGAAGTGTCTTTTACTGTTAATTGCTTTCTATTGTTAAGGAGGATCCTATTGTATCTTTTATTCTAACTTTTCCTTTTTCTAAGGATTTCTTTCTATCTTTTATGGCTTTGGCAAATTCTGGATTGAGTGTTTTGGGGAATTCAAATGTTTTGAATATTGGTGTTTTGAAAAGTTTTGTCTATGGTAGAGTCTATGGGTTAACGCGAACAGAGTTTTCTATTCTATCTAATTGTTTAACTATGGTGTGAAGGTGTTGATTTGTATAGTTGTTTTGTTGCACAATTTTTTGTATATGTAGAGGATCGGTTTCTGTTGTTATCCTAAAAGGGGTAGCTATGATTTCACTTTCTCTATGTTGGATCTTGATCTTTCTAAGTGGAGGGTGATTGGATTCTATGATTTGGTCATCATCTAATTTCCACTTGTAGTTATGATCGAGAACTAGAATTTCTTTTGGTTCTAGGAATTGTTCCTCAAACCAATCAAAGAAGAATATATGAATTTCATGTTTGTACTTGTATTTATAATACTATTCTTTGATTTGTTTGACTTGTCTAGAAAATTTATTAAAGAACCATTCCCTAATTTTTTTTGTTTTCTTCGGAATTAAATTCTTCATTAAGGAAAGTTTTATTTGGTTCAAATCCTATTTCTAACATATTTAATTCAGAATCTACCATTTGTGAATATGTAGGAGAACATTGAGGTGAGTCAAAACTTTCTAGGACAATTTCAGGTTCAAGTTGGGCTTGATAGACAGGCACAAAGATTCCATTTCTATTATAAAGGCCATTAATATTTGTATTTTGAAGATTGATTCTTGGTTTAGAAGAAGAAGTTTGTTTGATTTCAAGTTCCTTTAAGGGAGTTGTGATTATGCTAGGGAGATTTGGATGAAGATCAACTAACCTTCTAGAAGAGGATGCTCGGAATGAAGGGGCACATCTTGCATCAAAAGATCTTCTGGAGACTGGGTAGTTACCCCTCCTTCAGGGTATTGTATGATATTAGTGGGTCAGTATTATGAACAACTTGTTGGGGAACTGGGTTTTCTAGTTCCCATTGTTCTGGTAAAGTGACTTGATCCCAATTGATGGTTGTTGGAACGACTGTATTGGCTTTAGAGAGGCCCGTTTGCATTAGGACTGTTTCTCCTTTTTTTTCTTTGTTTAAATGCTTTGCTACCGAATGCAGAAAGCATTGCTTTATAATGGACTCTATAAACTAAGGTTAATGGGATTGATCCATCCGCTATCTTGTAATTATGAATTTTGATTTGAAGAGTTAAAGATTTAAGAATGTTTTTATCTTTGAGAGACACCGTAAAGTCAGGAGGAGATTCAAAGTGTATTGGACCATTACAAAGGCTTGTTTCGACCATTCCTAGGATAGAATCCTGATAATCTAAGAGACGTGTAACTCTTAAAGCTAGAAAAATTGATGTAACTAAACCTTCCTTGGTAAGAGGTTTTATTCCTACTTGAACTAATCCAAATTGAATATAATTATATTTTTCTCTATATTTTTTAAGAGTGTTTTTATCAAAAAGCTGGAGAGTTTCAAAGGAAGAAGAGAGGGGTATATCTCTTTCTTTTGTTGCAATTATATGGTCAGATTTTTTCCAGATTTTCTCAAATTTGGATTGTTTGTATATTTCGTTTAACTGGACCTTAGGAATTTTCCAATTTTCTATAGACTTGTCAAAATCTTCTATTCTTATTTCTTCTCTATGTATAGGTCCTTGATCTGTAGATCTCTGTGATAGAGAACTAGAGGAAGACATAGATCTTTTTAATAAACTCATATTGCTAGCAAGCATAAGCCCCAAGTTCTAAGGTCCTTGAACACGGCTAAACCAACGGACTAACAGCCTTCCTGGACTTACTGCCTGGACCACCGTGGTACCACTAGATTTCTCTGGATCTTCACCTAAAACCAAGCTGTCGACTTACGATGCTAATCCTAGCAAGATTCGTTTGTTAAATATACATAAATAGGCAAATGCTCCCTTCCATCGTGGATAGCAATAGTATGGGTCAATTGTTGTAGGAAAGTCATGTTGTTGCGTTAAGCTTCTCAATTTTTCTTGATAGATGATTTACTACAAAAAGGAGCTTTTTTAACTGAACATCTCACAATTAATTACTCCCTTTTTTTTTTGTAGAGACGAAAAGAAATTAAATTTTCTCCCCTATTTACTACGGCCCAAAGAAAGAAAGTAGTACTATATCTATCCCTTTTACTAGATTCTCTTCCAAGTGCATGATAACCCCAAAAGTTGTGAGTTTTTCCTAACAAATGAGCAAGTTACCACTCTCATGGGATGGTTTACAGGGATCACAACCACTCCTCTTATTATAGGATGCTTACTTAGCCAAGATTTAGACCCGGCTCTACCCAACTTTTTCAGGTTTGAGTTAAAATTTTTTACTTGCCTGACTATTGTTGAGCAATTTTTAGATATCAAATGGACCTTCCCAAAAGACAATGGTGCGGCCGATTTCCCCTCTTTTGCAATCAGCTGCTGAAGCACTCGCTCCTTGTTTTTTTTTTTTTTTGTCTTTTTTGAGAATGTTGGTCTTAGAAGTAGTTTTAAATCAATCTAATTTAGCGGTTTTGTGGGAGCTTTGTTTGGCCAGCTGTCAGCTGTCTTAATATGCCTGTCTTGGAGATCATGAATTTAATTTAAATGAAAAATATTAGGGAAAAGCTCATAATTTTTTTAAATGAAAAGTATAGGGGAAAATACACTTTATCCACTTCTCCAACCTCATCTAATTGCCGACCACTCTTATATTTGGTAGAATGGTGGGTCACAATCATGGATATCACTCACATTTACATTTCCTTATAAGATTTGTTGTCCTTATTAATTCTGGTTTTGAATTTAGTCTAATTCATCTTTTCTTATAGGTTTTGGTAACCTGCAATTTGTCTCTAAGTTCTTATTTTGATAAGCTGGAATTGAGTCGCTGGAGCACGTAATACAAAATGCAACGGCAGAAATTAGCATGAAATAATTCCCCTAAATAGTTATAGCACATCTATTTATACGATTATGCTTTGCATTAAGTTCAGAGTTTTCAGGAAACTGGAACATGTTCAAATGTAGGGGTAAAGTGGCTCAAAACAATTTTGAAGGACAGAGAGTTATAGAAGCACACAAGAGTCAAGCTTCGAGCTTGAAAGGCCATAATGCAAATGTTGCACGGCAATAAGAAAATGAGAAAAGAGAGACTAAACGAGGAAATGGGTCCACCAGCCTGTTTATGAACGGCCCTCACTTTACACAAGCCTATCCAACCTCTTGTAGAAGAAGACACAAAGCTGTATTAAAAAGGCCATGTAAACTAGTATCTGATTAAATATACTTAATATGGATAGTATCGATTATAAGTCGGTGCATTGGAAATTGTGAATTTTTTTTAATTGGTTACTTAACAAGTGCTCCCTCGTTCATAAAAAGATGGAACTTTAAGGACACCAAGGCTTACTTCTCCTCGTGAAGTAAAACCGAGTAAAATTGTGTGAATAAGCTACCGTTAAAAGTTACTTGAGAGAGACATGCCAATATAATGTTGGAAGATGAAATGTTCCTTACAATCAAGTTGTTATATAGGTTTAGTTTAATGGAGACAATAGCATATGAGAAAACATTGAAAGTCTGATGTTGAACATCGGCTCTCACGGAAAGGAAACCCAACTTTTCACATGATTTCCGCTTTGCTATGGATCCCATCCACCCCATCATATCTGGGTCGGCACTCGACATCCACTAGGCCTGTAGTGCAAACTTTTTGTCATATTTCAAATATGGAGTCCATCTTTTAATTTGAAAGATGAACTAAAAAAAGAATTTTGATATAGGACAAGTACTATAAAATAAAATCATCAAAATCAGGATTTTTTTGGGGGTCTTACGTGTCTTTGTTGGTCCAAAGTTTCTCTTCACGATATGATTAGGGTCATGTACTAAACAACATCAGTAGGTACCCTGAGCTTGGGCCTAACCTTTTAAAATTATGAATTGGGGGAGGTAGATCACACGGAAGACGAGGCTAATTCAAGTTGCACTTGGTTTGGTCCTTGACTCTTCTAACAAGCTCCCTATAATGTTCTTTTTTTTACTCCGAAAATAAAAATTTTTTGCGGTTATTAAATGCATTTTTTCACTTAAAAACTCATATAGAAAATTCTGAATAGAGATTATTTTTAGAAATAGAAATGTTATTAAATAGATTCTTATTCTTTGCGGCTCATTGTTGGCTGAGAGAAAGGCCCGCGATTATTCTTTTTATATACGGCAATGCGGTCAATGGGAAAACAAAATCCTTTTTGTACGGCCACTGTGCAGGGCAACCTTCCATACAGTAAAGCCCTCTTCATCCTCCCTCTCCTCCTCCTCCTTATTTTATTTATTTCCTCTGACAAAGACTTTTTTGCCCCATAAGTAAAATAAATATTAGGGTTAATACCACGAAAAGCCCTAAACTGGTACATCTATAATAAATTTATTTCAAACTATTTTTTTTACCACGAAAAGCTCTAAACTGGTACACAAATAATAATTTTACCCCGAACTATTTTTTTGACCATAAAAAACTCCATACTTGTATACTTACGATAATTTTACCCATGAACTAATTTTTTTACCATAAAAAATTTCAAAATGATACACTTATGATAAATTTACTATCCGTTAGTTTCCGTTAAATTTTACTATCAAATTGCTAAGTTTAATGACACGTGATAATTGACATGTGTATCGATTTTGGATTTTATCACCCTGTTTGTCACAAATTTATCAATTTGTGATTTTTCGTGATATTAATATAATTTAACGGACCTAATAGAGTGTAAATTTGTTACAAATGTACCAGTTTGGGATTTTTAGTGGTCAAAAAATTAGTTCGAGAGTAAAATTGTCACAGGTGTACCAGTTTGGGGTTTTTGGTGGTTAAAAAAATAGTTCGGGGTAAAATTGTCACAAGTGTACCAATTTGGGATTTTTGATGGTCAAAAAATAGTTCGGGGCAAATTTATCACAGGTGTATCAGTTTGGGGTTTTCTGTGGTAAAAAAAATAGTTCGGAGTAAAATTATCACAGATGTACCAGTTTAGGGTTTTTCGTGGTATTAACCCTAGATATTATAAGCGTTTTACCACTAAGTGTCAAAGAACTATTGATCCTAATCCGATTAGAAAAATGCATGCGGGCTTCAACTCAACACATAATTTAACGGGATCAACCCTAAAGTATCAAGATTAAGGACTACTTTGCACAATACAGGTTCAAGTGGCCTTGGGATCGGCCTAGTTCCCTTGATTGATCGAGTTGAGTCGGTCTCACCCGTCGGTCTCACCCCTAATTGTATCTGCCGTAGAAATGATAGTACCGAACTAGCTCTTAAATTCCACACACAACTTATTGTCGGTCTAATGATCTGAAGGGCTTTTTCCTTCTTTGGCAACCAGCAAACAAGCGACGTAATAGTACCAAACTGGCTCTTAAATTCCACACGTAACTTATAGTCGGTCTAATGATCTGAAGGGCTTTTTCTTCTTTGGCAACCAGCAAACAAGCGACAAGTCTCCTTTCATGGGATATAACGTAACACTCGGGAGGGGAGGAGATGTGAGGACGAACGTAATTTGACCAGAGGACACGTATACGTCCGCCTCTCCAAAGTCAACTCACGTGGGATAATACTGAGGAATCTGAAATCGACTGGCTGTTTTCTCACCCAGGATTTGCAACTTTCTAATTATGGTCAAAACTCACCCAGGTCAAATCTTGCTGAATGCCCCCCCACCCCAGTTCCTCGAATTGATTCCACAACGAAAGTTTTCCATCTCGTTCTGTTTCATTTTGAAACAAGATTAGCTTGTAGTTCCTACTCAAATTGCCTTCTCTGTTTCGTTTTGCGTAACTACATGCAAGCTCCGAACTCCAGCTCCTACAAAAGCTTCGAGATATTTACCCAGTAGTAGGCTTGGTTGAGTCGCGATTTTGGGGAATCATTTCTGTGTTTATATAGCGAGTTGATGAATTTTGGTGCAAATTCTCTCAAGATCTTTTTGAGCTATTGATGTTCTGAAGTCCTTCTGAGTCTAGCATAGTGTATAGAAATGGATCCACCACCAGACGAACTCAGTAGTTTCATTGATGGGTATGTAGTCGATGACGGTGATGATGCCGCCTTTTCGAATTTACCAGAGAATGATCTTGTTAGTAGGCTCACGATCGACGACATGTTCAATAAGTACACATACACGCCTCCTTTGGGCGCTAACCTTGGGAAGGAACTGGCCGAGGACTATGATTTTGGTGATGCAGCTCTCAAGTACATTTACCAGATGCTTATGGAGGAAGACATAGAAGAGAAGAGCATCGGGTGTCACGAGGCCTCGGCGCTCGAGGCAGCCAAGAAATCACTCTACGAGGTCATTGGGGAGAGGTATCTGCCAGCTACGGATCAGCATCCGTTACCTAATCGAACCAATGAGAGCTCGTGTAATAGTAGCGGTGGTGTGATTAACTTGGTTGAGGCAGAGCCGAACCGTGTGTCACAAGAGCATACTGTCCTCACCACGGTGTCTCAATCCATCTCATCGTCAATTGGCCAGTCATTGGGTGGTGTCTATGATGGTATCACTACCGCTGGACGTGCTGAATCTCCAGCGAGTGACGTTTCTTTGCCTGAACTAATTGGAAGGGAGTCTGTTATCGAGTTCAAGGGCAATGGTGAAGAAGTGAGAGAGTCGCTTGCTTTCGGAAATGAAATTCTAGTTGATCCGGAGAGGGGTGAATTTCCCTTTAACGAACAAACTGAAGAGCCTACAAGTTTGGTTGCAAATCTAGAGAACGATGGGAACGTGTTTGCCGACCTTGGAGGATACAGGGGAAAGAAAAATCCTTTGCAGGAGGATGTGAACTTAGGGGAAGGAAGGGTGAGCAAGCATTTATCAGTGTACACTGAATCGACTGTGAGGTCGGAGATGTTCGATATAGTGTTGCTCAATCGTAATGGAAGCGAAGCTACCCTTCGCGAAGCTCTATGGAACCTGATGCAGAATGGCAAACAGAAAGCGCCGAACAAGGGGAAGGCCCGCGGCAAGCAGCAAGGCAGGCGCAAGAGGGATGTGGTCGACTTGAGAACTCTTTTGACGCTTTGTGCACAAGCCATTACTATGGATGATCGAGGAAGCGCAGGCGAGCTGCTCAAGCAGATCAGAAGGCACACGTCTCCTACAGGGGACGGGATGCAAAGGATGGCACACTATTTTGCGAATGGTCTCGAGGCACGCCTCACCGGGTCAGGCTCTCAGATATACAAGGCTCTCATGGCTAGGCCAACATCGGCTCTCGATGCGTTGAAGGCTTATCATCTCTTTCTCGCAGCTTGTCCTTTTAAGAAGCTCTTAATTTCCTTCTCGAACAAGACGATAATGAAAGTGGCCAGGGAGGCACCCAAGTTGCACATCATTGATTTCGGAATTTTCCATGGTTTCCAGTGGCCTGGCCTTATAGAGCGTCTCTCATTGAGGCCCGGTGGACCACCTAAGCTTCGGATTACTGGGATTGACCGGCCAAAACCAGGACTTAAACCAGAGGAAATCGTTGAGGAAACCGGAAGACGCTTGGCGAGCTATGCCAAAACTTTCAATGTCCCATTCAAGTTTAATGCTATAGCGAAAAATTGGGATGCCATTAAAGTTGAGGAGCTAAATATCCACAGCGATGAAATCCTTGTCGTGAACTGCACAAATAGAGTACGCCACACACCCGATGACACGGTGCTGGCGGAGGAGAGCCCACGAGATGTTGTACTGAATCTGATAAAAAAGATGAATCCCCATGTTTTCATTCAGGGAGTCATAAATGGTGAACATGGTGTCCCCTTTTTCGTTTCACGGTTCCGGGAAGCGCTCTTCCATTTTTCAGCTATGTTTGACATGCTCGAGGCGACCATACCTCGTGACGTCCCAGAGAGGTTGCTGCTTGAGCGAGAGATATTCGGGAGGCATGCGATGAATGTCATTGCCTGCGAAGGTTCTGAGAGGATTGAGAGGCCAGAGACATACAAAATGTCGCGCTTGCGAAACCTGAGGTCTGGGTTTAGGCAGCTACCCTTGGACAAGGATATGGTGAGCTTGGCAAAGGACAGGTTAAAATCTTACTACCATAAAGATTTTGAGATTGAAGAAGATGGGCAGTGGATATTGCAGGGCTGGAAGGGCAGGATTATCTATGCGCTATCGACCTGGAGGTGAATGTATAAATTGCCCGTCGAAAGTAGATAAGGAAAGATTTTCACATCCTGCTAGTCTTTTTCTGCTCTTACTGTTTCTATTTCAGAGTCCGAAGGCATTTCTAGATCTGTGAGGTTCACAATCGGTGGTTTTGAAATTGAATCTCTAAGCTTCCCTGCATCTTTGCGCATGTTGGAGGGAACTGTATTGTTAGAACTGTTTTGTCTGATGAAAATAGATGAACAAAACGTTTCTATGCAGTATGTTGACAATGATCGCAAGTTTAGCGGGACATGAGAGAAATCCTGGATTCTGCACCAGCAATGGCATAGGAGCGACTGGCATAGGAGTCACTCTTAACACGACTCATATTGCTGTGGTTTTTCATTATCTTCATGGTCGAAGATTCCGTGATCTGGGATGCCGTTAGGTTGTGTCCATAATGAAGAAAAATCAAGCTACAATTATCACTATTATTGTAGTTTGTTTTGGATTCATGTGAACCAAGATGCTATTAAGTTGTCCGCGACAGAGGAAAATCATGCTACAATCATCACAAGCGAGGTTTGTTTTGAAAATCCTGCTACAATCATCACTGGTGTGGTTTGTTTTGAGATCCAATCTGGGTCCACTGCTCATCTTTCGGTTCGCGGATAAGATTTTCAATGAGCTCAGAGTCACTTACAGAGATATCTCTGCCTTGAGTTGGCCATTCCAAGGTCCAAACACCGTGCTTATTTTCTGTTCATTCATATTTGATGCTCTGATACATGCTTTCAAGCAGCTTCTATGACAAGTAAATCTGCTCAAATTCTTCCCCATGCAGAGCAACTTTTGGTCTTGAGTCTTATTGTTAATCGGTGTTCGAGCTAGTTTACACACACATCGATTAGTTTAACACACCAAGCAAATCGGAGGCAGACAAGCCACACTTGGTCCAGAGAAATTCCATAATGATGGAAAATCCCAGACTCGGGACTGTTAGACGGAAAAGGCATCAACATGAATCGTGCAATGCTACTACTAAACATCATTCTTGATTTGCATAGTGTCATGTTGAACTAGTATATCTCCTCAGAATCTCTGCTACACGTTCGGTTCTCAGTTGAAATCAATTTTCTTTTTTCTCTTCCTTTCCTTCTTGTAATATTCCCGCTTCCGTGTTTCAAGAAGCACCGTGCCTGCTCACAGTTCCCAGTTGAAATCAATTATCTATTTGCATGACAGACAGAATAGCTTCCTCTTCATATGATATAAGAGAGTTTCTAAAATGCCAAGAACAAATGTACACAGTATAGATTAGCATACGGGTACTTTATAAATACGAAGAAGAGCAGCTCGTGAGAGAATCTAAGATGATCTTCTAAGCTGTTGTAAAATTAACGCGAAAACAATAGAATTTTGCAAATCAAGTCAATGCGAAATCACCAGAAAAATAACGAGGAACGATAAAAAACAAGAGAAATAAAGAAAAGCATGAAATCAAGAACGCGCTGAATGCTAGTCTTCTTCCTTCGTGCGGCTGCTCTTCACGGCCTTTTCTTGTGCGGCTCCTTTGTGCAAGTACTGTTCGGCCGTGTTTGTTCATTGTGCGGGCCGGCGCTCACACAACAGAAATAAAGGAGTCTTCTTTTCTTTTTGTACGGGTGTGGCAGGAAGCAAAACGTAGGCCTTCTATTTTTATTATGCCCCACACGCTTTGCTTCGTAGCTTTGAAAGTTGACGTCCACTGTACACATTATAAGACTCCACACACTGATATAGAAGGTGTGCCCAAAACGTTGAAATTGGTCAAACCTTCAATGAAACATCCAATATTGACATTCTCGCCGAATTGTCCTTTCCTAATTGGGGACAAAGATGGATTCCTTGCTTTGCACGTTCAGCAACAATCGAAACTTTACCGATTAACATCCGGTTGGGATTTACTAATTAGCTCAAATTCAAGACGTAATTTAACAGTTTTCCACCTTAGCTCGACATTTGATGCTAAGTCATAGTACTCATCATCCATGTTGCTTTTCCAATGCCCCGATAGGCACACACTCTCTACAGTCGCCAAAAGAACAGGCTTTGTCATTATATTTGCCAAGTTCTTCGCTGTAGCGATCTTCTTTACAAAAACCTGATGATGACATGTTTCGTTCACTTGTGATAAACTGAATTATTTGTCACATATGTCGCACATTAGTTATATTTCTGATTTAACCCAAATTCTAAGAGCAAACATCTTAATCATATCGCCTCCTTTGTTATAAAGGTCAGTATCATGTACTCTGCTTCAGTTGAAGACAATGCAACGTGGTCCTATAAGGACTCTTTTCAACTAACTGCACTACCTGCTAACATAAACAATTACCATGCTAAAGATATGTACTCATCTAAGTCACCTACATTATCCAAATGCACATACCTTGTCGTCTTACTACCATTGCTGCCCACTTGGTACACTATACTAACGTCTTCCATCCCCTTTAAGTATATGAGGATTCATTTCACATGTTTCCAATGAGCTTTACTAAAATGCTTCATATAACAACTAATTACGCTCGCATCGAGCCTAGTGCATACCATAGCATACATAATACTACCCAATGCACTAAAATAATGAACATGGGACAAATTCTCTCCTGTTGTGTATATACCTTCAAGACAAGTCTTGCCTTATACCTTGCTGCAATGTTATCCTTCCGTTTAAAAACCCATTTGCTTGCAACAATCTTTTGGCTCTTGGGTATCTTGACCATCTCTCATGTCAAATTTTGATGGAGTGATTCCATCTCTTAAATCATAGCTCGTAGTCACTGCAACAATTCAAAACTAGCCATAGCCTTAAAGTAAGACAAAGGCTCATCTGTCTCCACCTCATCAACTGCAGTCAATGCATAAGTAATATCTGTAGAATCATTAAGTATTGGTGATTTAATTTGCCTTCTCCATCTGCTCGCGACTATAATGTGTTGTGGTTATGCTAGTTGTTCAATGTTACCGACTTCAAGAACTGCAGCCCCCTATGCAATCTCTACTTCTATTACCTCCGAGGTCTCTAGAGTCTCGACTTGAAAGTTTCACCTCACTATTGAGACCATTTCTTAGTCAATGATTCAAGAAATAGAAGAAATCAAAAGGATTTGCTCAGCTTGTTGTGTCTTCAGACTCATCTATCAAAGCATTACAGTTTCGTCGAAAATCACATCTCAGCTGATTAGAAAATCGGGTGATCTAAGATCAATGCACCACATCTGGTAACCTTTAACGCGGTGTGCATAATCCAGAAATATGCACTTTTTCACTATCGACTCAAGCTTATCATCACTTGCATGAGCATACGCAGGACATTTGAATACTCGTAATCTAGAATAATCAACAGGTTTCCCCAATCATACTTTCTCAGGAGTCTTCCACTCGATAGCAGATAATAAAAATCGGTTAACCAAGTAATAGGCCATGTTCATTGCTTCGGCAAAAAATTCCTTGCCTAATCCTACATGTGAAAGCATGCACTAAGCTCGCTCAAGTAAAGTTTTATTCTTTCGTTCTACTACGCCATTCTGCTATGATGTCTTGGATATTATGTGGTGTCTCACGATTCCTTCTTTCTCACAAAACTCGGTAAAATTTTTATCACAAAACTTCATGTCGTTATCGGTTCTCAAGCACTTGATTTGTTTATCTAACTGCTTCTCAATTGATGCATTAAATTTCTTGAATCGATCAAACACATCATATTTGTGCTTCAGAAAGTATACTCATACCTTCTTCAAATAGTCGTTGATATATGTCAGCATATATTGAGCACCGGCACCAGGCACCTCCTCAATAGTCGTCGATATATAATCTATTCCATCGACTAATCTCAAATCATATATCAATGGTCAACTCTATTGACCAAACTCAAATCACATGTCAATGGTCCACTCCATTGACTAAACTTGTGTTCAAATATCTGACCATGATCACACATAACGCTCCGTGACAAGGCAACCAAGATTCTCCCCTTGGTTAGGTCTCCATCTATATTACCTGTAACGACCCAGTCCTACAAGGGCGGAAAGTGGTCGCCAAGGCTATAGGGCCTGGACAAGGAACAGTTCCTAATAAGCTTCGAGGATGGGAAAGGAGACAAGAATGAACCAAATCCTACATCGCTTGCGTGTGGTGAGGTGAAGTGACATATATGTGGTGGCACTTGTCCTAACTTGTAACGAGGCCTTTTCTAGGTGAAGCTTAGAAGAACAAAACTGTGCAAGCTCCGGCCCAAAGCAGACAATATCATTATGAGTGGACCTCGGGCATCACATTACTAGTGGCTTGGCCCACAAGGATATTCTAAACTAGTATGCGCATATCCACAAATTCCTCAATGAGCTCACAGCGATATTGAGCACCAACACAAACTCACAAATCACAAAACGATTTCACAAACCAAACATATAATCTTTCTCAGCCCGTTCATCAAACATAATTCTTTTCGCCAGGCGTTTCTCAAACTATTCAAAATCCATTTCATAAGCCAAGTTCACAATTTAGTATATATAACATTTTGCAACATATTTCCTAAAACATTTGTCAACCATTTACAAATACCAAGTCGTAGTAAATGCCTAATCCGGATTTCATGGAACAAACATGCTTGTTTATAACTCATAATATATCAAATCTATATCGCTTTCAAGACATGAGTTCACCACTCACTTGGAAAAATTATAAACCAACTTACGGCGGTTACTCGAGTCGACGCACTTGTATTCCTATCAATTAATTGAAAAACAATATCAAATCCGAGTAAAATATTATTCTAATGAATGACCCAACTTAACTACGCTTAATTGTTGACAAAACAACTCATACGCACTTACAAAGAAATTTGTTGTAGCAAATGTTGATCTTTGTCTGGTACACGTATTGTTTGTTAGGCGTAACTTGCACACTAAACTTCGGAAATTCGTTCCAATCAAAGCGTACTTCATTTCTATATAAATCTACAACTTAGTAACTTCAAAATTGGATTTCGTAGTTCAAAACTCACATAACTCTGAATTTATGATCTAACGTCGAAAATTACCCGATTAGAAGAATAATGAGATTTCTCTTCTCTATGCGGTTCCTTTTTGCTGTTCTCGGACGAACTCACCTTCCTCCTTTTCCACTCTTCTCGATTGGTCTGTCCCTTTCCTTTCTTTCTTTTTCATATAATCAGGTGGTGGAGCTTTGTGGCCAGAATATAAAGGGTATATTGGGCTGGGCTTTAGGGCCCATTATTACAGATAGGATAGGCTGGGTTAATCTATCCTGACATCTTTTAGTCACGCAGCAACCTCTTAATTGAATCTCGGCTATTTTATCCAATCACGTCGGGTCAATTCCAAATAAGTTTGGGTTAAACAAGATTTCAGGACACCTGAATCTCTCAGCTCCAAGAATGACCTGAAAATCTGACGAGGGGACCTCGCAAACTTGATGGGATGCTCCTAATTCCACCTTGGGAATAAAATTTGGGTCGATCTCCTGCCGCATCGACTCCAAGGAACAGTCAGATATAGCCAATAGTCATATTATTCCCATTTCAAAAAAGACTTTGGCTGAAAAACCGAGACCAAAATTCGCACAGATGATAGAAACCTATGTGAATTGATAGCAAACTGACCTGAAGCCTAGATGAGATTCGGGTTAGCTCTGCTTCATCCGGATCAGGTTCATCATCGTCATCATTATCTTTGTTCATCAGTTTATGAAGTTGCTAATCTTCATCTCAGGCACCAAAAGTATCTTCACCACTCCCCCGATTTGAGGTGCATCCTTTCCCTCTGGGCTGCATTCAATCTCTCGCCACGATCAACACCTCCAGTCGTTTACGTTGTGCAACTTTCTCATAGAGCTCCTTATATTTGAGGTGCAACTGCTCTAGATACAGCGCTGGATTCGATCTGCACAAAATTCGAATGACAAAACAAAGGTACAACATATATAAAAAAGCAAAAGACAAACTCAACAGTAAACAAGAGAAAAGGCAAGCCATTTCTCTTCTGAAAAATCAAAACATAATTCTCGAATAAGAAGAACTGAAGGCAACCAAGAGCAGTTAAAGTAGAGGGACTTATTTCTGCTGTTTAGATACATAAGCAAGTTTGTTGATGGCAATAGGAAGGAAATATCTTCTTTACCCTCTTTCAACATCCTTCCAAATTATAGAAAGAACATAAACGCAAATGCACTCATAAGGCACATGACAGCTGATTGTCTTTACCCCTATTGTATAGCTATGCCATGTAACTTCCTGTTATCCAATCTCACTGCAGAGAGAAAACTCATATTTTTTTCTCCTCACCTGAATAGATCTTTTCTCCCCAAACAATCAAACTTTTCACACAAGATGCTCGGAACTCGACTTTTTGTTGCAATGATCCACTATTTCACTGTCCACTACATGTTCACCATTGCAATCAAGCTAGTACGTTATGTATAATTGCAATGTTATAACCATAATTTTATGTAGTAGTGCTACGGCCTACACGGAACAGAGTAGTCCCCTCAACACTTCTCTCTCTCCTCCTTCATCTTCCTCTACTCATGGTGGGAACTGGGATGGCCCCCAGCAACCCACAATGAGCCGCAGCATGCTCGATATTGGCCTTGTCAGCAGAGAGTGGTGGGCCAAGGCGATGCTAGGTCGGCGGTGGTTAAGAGAGGGATAGAGATGTTGGTAATACATTTTATACGGGGTTAATACCACAAAAATCTCAAATTAATACACTTATGATAAATTTATTCAAAATTAATTTTTTGATCACTAAAAACCTAACATGTAATATATTTACTTCAAACTAATTTTTTACCTATCAAAATTCCCAAACTGATACACTGGTGTCAAATTTACTATCTATTAATTTTCCTTAAATTGGATTAATACCACAAAATACCACAAATTGATACACCTGTAACAAATAGAGGTAAAACCCCAAAACCAGAACATCCATCAACTGCCACATGTCATTCAACTCAACAATTTGACTGAAAAAATTAACGGAAATTATAGTAGAGTAAATTTGTCACAGATATACCAATTTAGGGTTTTTCGTGATATTAACCCTTTTCTATGTTCTATCCCTACTTTTTTTAAATTCCAGGGTCATTCAAACAGATTGAAACAATAAAGCAGGTTCCTTTCAAGATTATCCGACTGTTATCAAGGATCATTTTGCATGTGGTAGAATCAGGGGCAATTGTTTCTTCACTACGAGAAGTGTCCCTTGATTGAGAGCTGCTTGGAAAGGGGAGATGAATTTGTCAAGAAAAGGTTTCAATCTGGTCGCAAGTAGTTTAAAAATGATCTCGCATGTAACATTGCAAAATGAAATGGGCCTGAAGTGGTAGATAGAACGTGCAGCCGATGACTTCGGGAGGCACTAAAAAGAGAAGACCTCGGATATACTGCAGCATCGAGAGAATTTTTATGAACATATGAATTATAGGATAGAGAAATCAATGCTAATGAAGCAAATATATTAGAAGAAGAGTTTTTTTTTGTTGCAGTTATTATTGACTTCACTGAATATGTGATGATCTTGGTTTAACAGAGTATATTTTAGAAATAGTTTTTCTTTTTAACAGAAATTTTCGACAATATGTGATTGGATAAAAGAATGACAATGCAAAGTAACGTGAGAAGTATGATGATGGCAAATGTATCCGAGGTCCACATGGCGTCGCAACCTCAACCTTGATCCAAGGCCACGACATCCCATGGTGACCTGGATTTGATTGTTGCGACGGTTCTTGCGGAGGCTGGTCATGTCTTGAGACGAGTGGCTTCGGCGGAGCGATCAGTCATGACGGAGGCGATGGCCGGTAGGGGGAGAAATGGCAGACTTAGGTTGAGAGTTTGGGTGTTTTGGGACTTTTACATGAAGGATTGTCTTTTAAGTCATCTTGGTGGGGTTGATGGAGCAAATTTGTATTTTTTTGTTAACAATTTAGGGACATGAAGGTGGATACTTGGCTACCGGAAGTGGTGGAACACCCTGCAAAACTCATTAATCGGTTAAATTCAGACCTTTAGACTATGCAGGTGGCTTTGATTTAGGGTAGTTTGCATGCAATTGATAGGGTTCAAACATGTAACTTTCAATTTCTGATATGAAAATCAGCTAATACCCAAATCAACTGCACCAATGGAGCTGTGCATGTGACGTAGTTGTGAGAAGTATGCCAAATATTATACAATCTCCCCTTCAAGTTCAACGCTATAGCAAAAGATTGGGATGCCATTAAAGTCGAGGAACATACTCGATGAGACAGTGGAGAGTCCACGAGACGTTGTACGGAATCTAATCAGAAAGATGAATCCCGACATTTTCATTCGGGGAGTCAAAAATGGTGGCCATGGTGTCCCCTTCTTTGCCACGCGATTCCGGAAGGCGCTCTTCCATTTTTCAGCTATCATTGACATGCTTGAGGCAACTCTGCCTTGTGACGCGCCGCAGAGCTTGCTGTTCGAGCGAGAGATAATTGGGAGGCGGGCAATGAATATCATCGCCTGTGAAGGCTCGAAAAGGATCGAGAGGTCCAAGACGAACAAAATGTGGCACGTGCAAAACCTGAGGGCTGGGTTAGGCAGCTATCCCTGAATAAGGATATGGTGAGCTTGGCAAAGAACAAGCTGAAATTTTGCTACCATAAGGATTTTGAGATTGAAGAAGATGGGCAGTGGCTATTGCGGGGCTGGAAGGGCAGGATTGCGTATGCACTATCGACCTGAAGGCCTTTGTGTTGAATTTTTTATGATTGTTGAAAGTAGGTAAGGAAAGACTTTCACATACTGCTTGTCTGTTACCTGTTGGGCTCTTACTGTTTCTAACCAAGTGTTAAAAGGCATTTTTAGATAGGTTCATAGTCAGTGGCTTTGAAACTGAATCTCTTATCTTCCGACCATCTTTGCACAAACTTGCGCAGACGGACTGTATAGTCTGGTATAAATAAATGAACAAAACGTTTTCCGTTACACTTGTACAGTTTTTGTACAGTTTTTTGGAGAATGATCGTGAGTTTAGCGCGACATGAGAGAATTCCTGGATCCTACACCAGCAATGGCATAGGAGCAACTGGCACCGGAGTCACTCTTAATGGGATCGTATTGGTTTGGTTTTCATCATCTTTTTGGTGGAAGATTATCCAAACTGAAATGCTGTTAAGTTGTTTCCAAACACCGTGCTTATTTTCTATCTATTCATTTTTTATGCTGTGATGCATGCTTTCAAGCAGTTCCCATGAAAAACAAACCTGTTCTATATTTCCCCCCATGTAGAGCAACTTTTTGATTTCGAGTCTTGGTCAATGGGTGTTCGAGCTGGTTTACGCACATACTGATTAGTTTAAGCTCCCAAGCAAGTTAAAGGCAAGCAATTCACGCTTCGTCTCATAGAAATTCCACATGATGGGAAATTCCCAAACTTAAGATGGTTAGATAGGAACAGCATCGGCATGAATTGTGGAACGTAACTTTTAAACATCACTTTTGATTTGCATAGTCTCATGTTATCTCCCCAGAATCTCTGCTAAAAGTTCGGTTCTTTTTTTTCTCTTTTCTCCTTGTTTCATTCTTTGAACTTTCCCCCCATCTGTTTTCTAGAAGTTCCGTGCCATTCAAGTCTCGAGACTCTCAACTACCAATATTTGCCCATGCTAATAATCTCCACTACTCGAGACTTCACAGTTCACATCATTTATCCATTTGCATGACAAGACAGAATAGCTTCCTCATAAGATCAAATAAGAAAGTTTTCTGTTGCCAAGAACAAATGTATACGATATAAATTAGAATATATGTACGTTTAAATATGAAGAAGAGCTGCTCGCAAGAAAACATAAGAATGATCATCTCGCACAGAAAATTTACAGGAACTACAGTTCACTGCAACGGGGAAAAAATAAAAAGATCTATAGTGAGTACCGCACCTGATATCGTCGGAGCCAATCTTCACCCTTTTCATAATAATCCATCCGAGTGAACGTTTGGGATGGAAATTGCAAGGTGGAAGCATACATGGAAGCTCCATGCCATGCATCAAGAACCGGATCAGATGCTCTAAGCACCCTTATTGGGGACCCACAGGGGCGAATCATACGGATTCCAGCTTCCAAACGCTCGCTTATACCCGGGAAAAGACAACTCCCGCCAGTGATAAGGATAGACTGGGTTAATCTGTCTTCGACATCTTTAGAGTCACATGACAACCTCCTAATTGAAACCCCAGCCATCTCATCCAATCCAGCCTGGTCAATCCCAACTAAGTTTGGGTTAAACAGGATTTCAGGACACCTGAATCTCTCGACTCCAAGAATGACCTGAAAATCTTCCTTGGTCAGAGGACGGAATTTGGGGACCTCGACAATTTGTTGGGAAGTTCCTAATTCCACCTTGGGAATAAAAGTTGGGTCGATCTCCTGCCACATTGATTCCAAGGAACAATCAGATACAGCCAACACTCATATTATTCCCAATTCGAAAAAGACCTGGCCAAAACATAATATACAGGGAGACAGAAATTTGCACAGACGACAGAAACCTATGCAAATCAATAGCAAACTGACCTGAAGCCTAGATGAGATTCGGGTTAGCTCTGCTTCTTCTGGATCGGGTTCGTCATCATCATCATCATTATCTTTGCTCATCAGTTTATAAAGTTGCCAATCTTCATCTCTGGCACCAAAAGTATCTTCACCTTTTCCCCGATCAAATGCAGCAGTGGTAAGAAGGCGCATCCTTTCCCTCTGGGCTGCATTCAATCGCTCGCCACGACCAACACCTCCAGACAGATTATTCCCATTTGTATTGCCACCATTTGTCTTAAAACGTTTACGTTGTTCTACTTTATCACAAAGCTCCTTATATTTGACGTGCAACTGTTCTAGATAAAGCACTGGATTCGCTCTGCAAAAAATCCAAATGGATAGCTCAAAACAAAGGTACAACAACCATAAAAAATAAAAATCAAACTCAACAAGAGAACAAGCAAGCTGTCTCTCTTCTGAAAATTCAAAACATAATTTTGGAATAAGAGAAGTGAAGGCAACCGACAGCAAGTAAAGGGAACTATTTCTGTTGTTTAGAGACATAAGCAAGTTCATTGATGGCAACAGGAAGGAAAATATCTTCTCTACCCTCTTTCAATATAGGTCCAAATGATAGGGAGAACAGAAATGCAAATGCACTCACAAGGCACATGACAAGTGATAGTCTCCACCCATGTTGTACAGCTATTTCATGTAGTTTCCTCTGATGCAATCTCACTGCAGAGAGAAAACTCAGATTTTTTCTCCAAACCTAAGAAGATATTTTCCCCTTCAATAATCACATTTAGCTCAAAAGATGCTCAGAATTCAACTTTTGGCTCTAATAACGACTATTTCACATCTAATACATGTTTATCATTGCAATTGTAGCTAGTACATATTATATCCGCGTGATGTTATAGCAGAAATTGTATAAAATAGTACTACGCCCTACATGGAACAAAGTATTCCCTTATACACTTCTCCCTCTACACATGGTGGGACGGCCATCAGCAACCCACAATGAGACACAGCATGATCAATAGTGGCCTTGTCGGCAGCTAGGGGTCGGCCAACACGATGCTGGGTTGGCAAAGGTCAACAGAGGGATAGAGTGAATGGTAATGCATTTTCTATGTTTTGTCTCTACTTCTTTCTTACAGGGTCATTTAAATTTTTGAACAAATAATAATAGCTACTCCTTTTATTAGACCAACTAAAATAGTTATTCGTCCTCTATTTTGCCAGTCTTATTTCATTACTGCAATCAAGTGCACTACAAAGGTCAAATTTCTTCTGATTGGTGACGGACCCTTCATAGATCTGTCTAAGAGAATCAATAAAAACTTATGATGGCACATACAAGCGTCTTTCTTCATCTTCACGATTTTTCCTTTCCCTTTCTAGTTCCTCTTCCATGCGCTTCTGTTTGGCACGCTGCCGGCCCTCAGTAGTGGTTTTAAGAAAATTCAGCCGCCTCTTTTCCTTCAGCTGACAAGAGAAATAGCCAAAAGTTAATATAGTCAGCATTGGCAGTGACAGCAAAAAGTGATTTAAGGCTCATTGCTGCAATTCCTATTAAGGCACTCAATACCTTTCAAGGATTACAACAACAATCTCCAAGGTTCAAGAGAAACATCGAACAGCAGCAATTCTACTAAAAAAAATGTTTCATAATTGTACATGGATAATGCAAATATTTGGGAGGTAGCAAGGACTCAATGAAAACGTTCAATATATAAATTTAAAGAAAAGCATACCTGCTCAGCAGAAAGCATGTGGTCAGGTACATTTAGAAGAGAGAACTTTTCATCGGCAGAAGGATCTATTTTCTCATCAGAGTCAACTTGTTCAGCCTTTGGCTCCCCTTTTGCCTTTCGAAGAGATTGTGTTGCTTTAGCATGGGCAGATTCTATTTCCTGCTTTGACGCATAACCAGTCTCTGCCAAGAAAGATGGAGCGTCTTCTTGTCCCACTTGTTCAAGCTGCTTTAAGAGAAAAGCCAACCCTCTCAATTCATTTTCCAGTTCATTTATCCTAGAAGATCTCTTTGCTTCAGCCATTTCACGTAAACGTTGGCCTTGTCTCTCCTTAATAGCTGCCCTTCTAGCCAACTCTTCTTCCGAAGGTCCTTCTTCAACTACTGGTGGGACCCAAGGAAGTTGCCAGCACCTAGTCTTCTCTTCAGCTTCTTTTGTCCCTTTCTGTCAGAATAACTACATTCAGAGATAAGCGGGAGGCATGAAAACAATAAGCCAAATCAACTACCTGAAACAGTTGAGCTTCTAAAGCATAGTCTGGCGCAATATAACAGTGCTCCATTTTCAGGTCTTCAACCTTTTCCCAAGTAAACCTTGTCCTATATATCACGTGAATAAAATAAGAGTTCACCCGGAAAAAGGAGGGACGGACGGAAGAGAGAGAGAGAAGGGGGGGGGGGGTGGCGGTGTGGGTGTGGATAAAAGCAGCATTGTGCTGGTTTGTCATTACATGTGATGAGGATACTTGAGAGAAAGGAGCTGCTTGAAATAATCAGTAACGTGATAACCACCAATATTCGTTCTGCAGGAACCTTTATAAACTGGTTCTCCATCCACAAACTGCAGGATAATTGAATAAACACAGTTATTCAATGGATGGAAAATAAGGTAAATTTCTCGTCACTTAGTTTATTTGACAGTTGTAACTTTGTCTACTGTACAAGAAGCGAAAAAACCCCCACTTCCGTCATATCTCAAATGATTGCAATGGTTAAAACTTACAGGAACAACATGAGTTGTTGTAAACCCCGGGGAAATTGCAAGACCATCCTTAGTACAGACACCAAGCTGCTGATTGTATTTATAGCTGAATGCAGCATCCACGCCAAATGCTTAGAAAAAAAAATACAGATAAATTCAGACAGGGTTATTAGTGAAGAAAGAAACACAATGATGTAGACAAACCTAGAGGTTGCATTTAGTTTTGCCAATTTTTCAACTGCAGAGGATAGAATAGGAATTTCCTTTTACTTATGCTGTTTCTTGTTTATTGTATGACCAGATAAGACCATATCTAAATAAATAGAGAGAAAGATCTGCTCAAATAAAAAGGAAAAAAGAAACCCTCTGGCGACCACCATTAGCAACAACTCGAGGGATCGCCGATCCCCTCCAGCCAAGAGAGACAACCACCGGGCAGTCACCTGAGAATGGTGAAATGGCACAGTAGTCACTAGTCCCCTTGTACACCAGATAGGGAGGCACCATACTTGGACCATGGCAACCCCCACCACATTGGTCACTGTGCTAAGTTGATGCCTCTCTCTCTCTCTCTCTCTCTCTCTCACACAACACCGTTTGTGTTTTTTGTTCAAATGTTTCTATTCACCATGGCTGCTATTTCTTTACCAGGTCTATACCTGCCATTTATCCGACCTAATTATATCCGTTGCAGTTAACAAACTCCATAGAAGATACTCATGTCATCTTAATGCAATCAGAGAAGTATGAGAACATCTCAATATGATCGGAATATAATGGCGCCAATCATATGGTAAACATGACTTGCAGCCAAAAGTTACATGGCAAATAAAAGATCACATTTTGGAAAAGTGACAGGCCCATATCGTATTGTATATTAGTTACAGAAGGAACCTGGAGGCATACCAACTGATGGAACTCCATAAGTCTCAAAAAGAAGTTCTGCCATTTTACTGCGAGAATAGACAGGATTGCACACACATTCTGTGATCAGGACAGGATGATCAATCTGCAAAACTTCAAATAAGCATATGATTTGGAATAAATATCTACACAAAAAACATGAGTAAAGTTCATCCACATTCTACTTAATCAGCAATTTGAATATGGAGGCACAACTCTTACGTGAAACTGCTATTGACCAATTTTTGATATCTAAAAAATGAAAAATACTGAGCTGCAATTCTATCAATATGCAATATGATATTAAGTGGGATGCCTGCAAGAGCTGAAACTCTGTCTACTGGGTACCTCCTTCTCTAATGAAAGTTTCCGAATATAAAAGCCAATGATATTTTTCTTCTTAGGCTATTAAAGCTAATGAGTTGATTAACCAAAGTTACAAACAGATATGGACACATTGAATTATATGGAAGAATTTAGATATTGCATACCTCTGAACCATTTGCTCCCAAGCGGTCAAAGCCAAAATCAAGAATCTACAAATGCAAAAACTATCATTTCAGAATAACTATGCTTAGTATGCTTTTGAAGATGAGCACGTAACCCTTATGTGACACGGAACAATTTACAACGACCATAACATATGTAGAATGATTTACTCTGACAGGAAACAAAATTTCCATATGATTATTGAAACAAAAAATAACTAACAATCAAATCTTGATCTGAACTTGATAGAGATACCAATACTATCATAGGCAATAGCTAAAATGAATCATACTTATACATTGAGCAGATAAAATTAACAGAGGAAAGTCATCTGATGACACAAATAGAGATACATCGCAATGGCTGCTTGAATGCTCTAGAAGAAATTAACAAGCCATTATGTCCAGCCTTCATTATGTATGAAGAATAAATCTGACAAGGTGATAATATAAGCCTGTTAGTACAAGCAAGTTAAATGGCCAACAGTTTCCTAATGTCATTTATGATAAATAAAAGAAGTGATGGACATTTCCTGGTAGCAACAGCAAGCCAAAAAGTAAGGGAGATTAGTGCTAAAGCTTGTGGACAAGAATTGCAGCTATTGTACATATGAAGCAATTTCACGATCCAACATACTGATATTTTTCTTAGCAAACAAAATTAGTCGTATAAATAGGATAAAACGTATTTAGGTGAGCAATAACTAACATCATAGGGTACATTCTATGCAGAAGGAAAATTTAAGACCATTGACGTTTGAGTGGATTGTTAGAGAAAGAAAGTCACCATGACACTTACATATTCCATAATTTCAAACTGATAAACAACGTTGCTATCAAAAGCAGAGCGCGGCCCAGAGCGAGTGCAATCGAAGTACTTCATCAAAGCAGGATCGTGGTCGCCAACAACAGTAACAGTCTCACCTAAGTCGAAAGAAACACGACATAGCATGAGCAACACTGTAGTGACACCGAGAGCCCAACATCCACTCACTTTAAGAAAGGCCACCCAAAAACTCCAACTTTATGAAGCAAGAAAACCATGAGAAAAACTCGACCCAGCAAGATTCAAAACAGTCAAGTCACAACCGCAACGCGCCATTGCAAGTCTACATATCTACTGCATTTTAGCCCCTGGATGAACTTTCAACAGCTTACAAAGCGAAAGAAGATATCACGCAAACCGCAACTGAACAACAGAAGGAACCGGTCTCAAGAACGAAACCCACCAAAAATTAATAAACATCCGTCGCACCCTTTGGAGAAAATGACCAAAATACGTACCAGTGGACTTGTGTCGAGGCCTCTGAACAATGCTCCGGAAAACAACACGAGGATCGCTCTCTCCTGCCCACCTGAAACAGTCCAAGGCACGACAGACTAATGAGGAGAAAATATACGGTCAACGTCTCTTCCTTCACAAATTTGGAGTCTTTTCAGCGATACCCAATGCGGAAATTGGAAGCTCCATTGTCGATGACGATGGGGGTGGCGGGTGGGAAGAGCCCGTAATCTGTCTGCCTCCGTATGTGCGATACGAACGGCATTCCAGGTTCTGGCTCAAGCTCGGCAGCGTGGAGAGGACGCTCGACGGATTAGGGTTTCTCGCTGCGCCTTGACTTCTTTGAGCTCTGTGTTCTGGTCTTTTCACTGCGCACGACACTTTGCTGGAGCAGAACTTGGCCAAGAAGACGAAAGTGTAGTTCAGAGGGCTTTCGGAGTTGGAGGCTGCACGCTTGGGCGAACCGGACGGTTCGGTTCGACCGGACCATGTTTTTGTCGGGAAAAATCGAGCGTTTTCATTTTATCTCTTTATTACAGGTACTTTCTTTTTGAAAAATTATTTCCTAAACCTACTGTATTTTTACCGATTCAACTCTAAACCTTTTAATTTTATCAATTGAGTCTTGAACCTTTTGACTTCTTGCCAGTTAAGTCCATCTAACCATTTTTGCCAGTTACATGATCCGGCAGGTGCTAATGTAGATATTTATAAATAATATTTTAATAATTTTTTGAATTTTATGGTTTTTTCATTTCCTTTTCCTTGTTTTTTTTTGGTTTTGGAGTTAAAGCCAAAAATTAGCCGGGTAGACTCAATTAATAAAATTAAAAAAATTAAAATTGAATTGACAAAAGTGTAATGGGTCTTAAACTTTTTGGGCAATTTTTCCCATTTCCTTTCTTTTGTACGTGCAGATTTTTGACAGGAAAATTCAGCAATTTATATTTTGTCCTCTTTATTTTAGACAGGCGCCCAGCCAGCAAACCTAAAATATATTAGGAGGGTAAGCTCACATTCTTGGCGAACTCGCCCAAAAAGAAGGTTTAGAAGCATATTGGTTCAAGGGACGATTGTGATGTGTATATTGTAATAGATGGGGCCCAAAAAAACCAGCCCATATCTCTCAAAGCCAAGCCCAGCCCGTTTCCTTTCTTCTTCACCATTACACGTGCGTGAGCACAAAAGGGGAAAAGAAAGAAAACGGTGGCGACAATAATAAGAAGGAAAAGAGGGTTGAGCTCTTCCGTAATGGAAAGAGAGGAAATTTTCGCGTGTTCGCGATCCGGAGACCCCAATAAGCCGAATCAACTCGGAATTGCAATGCCGAATAAGTATTCAAGTCTATTATTCGTTTAATCGGAGTAATTTTCGTATTTGGGTTTTAAATTTGGAGTTCATGCCAATTTGAACTGCCATGTTTGATTAAGAAGCTATTGAGCTTTAGATTTATATGGAAATAGTAGAAAAAGGCATTGTGGAGCTATGGGGTTTGACGAAAGTCGATTTTGAAGTATGGTTTGTATGGAACGAAATTCAAAAATTCCGTGTGCGAGTTACGCGTAATGGATAATACGTGTAAGGAAAAAGATGAACGTTTGTCATAAATGAGTTCATCATTAGCACATGGGTGTCGTTTTATCGACAAATAAGCGTAGTTTAATCGAATTGTTCGTTAGAATAGTGTATTACTCGATTTGTTATGTAGTTTTTCAATTAATGAATAGGAATTCGAGCGCGTCGGCTCGAGTAACTACTGTAGGTTGGTTTTCAGCTTTCCTAAGTGAGTGGTACTATTTCTTCTATGAATTTACAAATTTATATCTTGAAACTAGTAAAGTTATAATATAATATAGTATAAGTTATTAAAAGCATATTTCTTGCATAAATTGGATTAAACTTTTATTACCTTGTTAGTCAATTGAAAATGCATTGAAAAGTCTTATGAAATAGTTTGAAATGACCATTTACGAATGCTTTGGTTAAATGTTTTGTGAAGGGAATTGCCAAAAGCTGTACATATTAGTTGCAAAATGTTTTTATGAAATGCATTATGATTGAAAGGTTATATGATTCGGTTTGTAAAACCAATTTATTGAATGGCTTTCTAGTATTGATTGTGGGTCTTTGGAGAAAGATATTGGTTGATATTATTCATATCGCCATGATGAGGATCCATTGAGGAGGAAGTATGCATACTTTTTCAAAACGTCCTTTTGGGCCGAATTACTAATCGATATAAATGGTAGACCTTGCCAATGAGGGTAAACTTTGTCGCCATTGTCACGATGTTAAACATGACCATAGTTAGTTGTTGAGCATAGATTAATCGATGGTGATGCGATTAATCAATGGAGTTTAGAAAAAATATATTACTTACCGGAATGTTGTTGCTTATTCTTTTCTTCTTATCATGCTTTTCAGGTCAGTTCTTCAAGTGGAGAGAAGAATGGTCGTGTCATTACCCCTAGTCCCATAGGATTCAGGGTGTGGCTTATGTAAATGCCCAGGGCATACCAAAGGAAAAGTACCGGACTTGTGTACAATACCGCTTGTAAATATCCAGGTGATGGGACTACAGGTACCTTTTACTTTTTGATAGCAATAGAGTGTCCAAATTGAGCATTTGGCTACTCCCCGAGTGAACTAACAATGGACCTAGCAACGTGCCACTTCAGTATCTTGATATTCTAAACAAAATTTTAGTAAATACATACGATAAATGGTACTCGATTGTTATAGTATATTTTAATTTTAATACAACACCAAAAAAGATCGAACATCTCTTTTGATGCACCTAGAGGACCGATGGATCCGTTATGCGACTAACGATGGATTTTTGCAATTCGGGATCGTTTAGATATTTTTTTTAAAATTATTTTAGTAATTTTTTATGGGTTAATTTAGTAAAGGGCAGTTTCGTAATTTTTCGTTTTGATGTTTACTAATCCTAGTAGGATTAGGTTTGGAGATATATAAGCTTGTTTTAGGGTTTCCTTTAAGCAGACTTTGAATATTTTTTATTTGATAATCATATTTGGAGGATGAATTGTTCTTCTATCGTACTTTCTTGTTCAGTCAAATTTTCTATCGCGTTTCGGCATCAATTGGTATCAGAGCATAGGTTGCTCCAATCAATAGCTGAACAGAATCGCGGTCGTGGACGGCGGGCTCGTGGTGGCCGGGGACGTGGAGGCGCTCCTAAAGCAGACGACCAACCGCGTCTAAGAGATCTGCGAGACGTAGAAATTGAAAAACAGAGAAGACGAATCCAGGATTTTGAGCAACAACTTGCGGAGGCGAGGTTGGGCGTTCAATCCGAAGAAGGAGCGGATTTTGAGGATTCATCCGATGATGAAGAAGAAAACGTAAACCCTTTTGGGGTTCTGAACCAGGGGCGGAATCGAGGAGTACGACCTGGAAATCAGCATTCTTCTCAAAATTTTGGAATGAAGATCGAAATTCCTAAGTTTAATGATAAGGCTCATCCTGATGAGTTTATTGATTGGTTGCATACGGGAGAACAGATTTTTGAACTTAAAGATCTAACTGAGGGGCAAAAAGTGAAGTTAGTGGTTATTAGGTTGCGAAAACATGCTTCGATTTGGTGGGAACATGTGAAAAAGCAACGCGCTAGAGAGGGGAAGCCGAAGGTGGATCTCTGGGAGAAGATGAAAAAGTTATTGCAGAAAAAATTTTTGCCTACCCATTATAGGCAAGAGACGTTTATTGAGTATCATAACGTCAAGCAAGGTGATAAAACAGTTGAAGAATTTACTGAAGAATTTGATCGTTTGCGGATACGTTGTGATGTGGCGGAGGAAGACGAGTAGACAATTGCACGATATCTGGCAGGGCTGCGATATGAGATCTCTGATGTTGTCCAATTGCAGCAGTATTGGACATATGAGGATGTGTGCAGACTAGCCCTAAAGGTGGAGGGGCAGTTTAAAAGAATGATGAAGGAGAAAAACAGATGTATCTCTTTCTCATTACATCAATAGTTACAACAAGTCTCTATTTATACACAATAGGAACTAGTAAAAGATAAGTCCTATAAAAAATATTTAATAGGTAGTTGGTAGGATGACAGCTAACACTAATTAATAGCTATGACAGCTAAATAACAAATTCCAACATGCTAATTAATAATAACACATTCCAACATGCTAATTAATAGCTATGACAGCTAAATAACAAATTCCAACACTCCCCCTCAAGCTGGCATGAAGATATCTTCCATAGACAGCTTGCTCACTAGACGGTCAAATTGTCTTCTATGTAGACCCTTGGTCAGAATGTCAGCAGCCTGTTCATCACTTGAAATATACGGCATACAAATTAGCCCGCTATCAAGTTTTTCTTTGATGAAGTGTTTATCAACTTCCACATGCTTTGTTCGTTCATGTAATACAGGATTATGAGCAATAGCAATTGCCGCCTTATTATCGCAATACACTTTCATTGGTGTGGAGCTCAAAATTTGTAGTTCATCCAAGATGCCTTTAATCCACATAACTTCGCAGACACCATGTGCTACGGACCGAAACTCAGCTTCAGCACTACTTCTTGCGACCACACTCTGCTTTTTACTCTTCCAAGTGACTAAATTTCCACCAACAAACGTGCAATAGCCTGAAGTAGATCTCCTATCCATACTGCTTCCAGCCCAATCTGCATCGGTGAACACCTCAATTTCCAGATGTCCATGTTTCTCAAACATTAGCCCCTTACCAGGAGTTCCCTTCAAGTAGCGTAGAATTCTGTATACTGCTTCAAAATATCTTGGCCCTAGTGAGTGCATGAACTGACTTACCATACTTACGGAAAACGCTATATCAGGTCGAGTGTGAGATAAGTAAATAAGTCGACCGACAAGCCTTTGATACCTTTCTCGGTCTATCACTTCTTCAACCTTAACTGGCTCAAGTTTCAGATTTGGCTCCACGGGTGTATCCGCCGCTTTACATCCTAACAAACCTGTCTCTTTGAGCAAATCAAGTGTATATTTCCGTTGGTTTACGAATATGCCTTTCTTGGATCTTGCAAATTCTATTCCTAGGAAATATTTCAAAACACCCATATCCTTAACTTCAAACTCCTCAGCCAGCTTCTTTCGCACGCTTTCCAACTCAATTTTGTCATCACCGGTCAGTATTATATCATCAACATAGACAATTAGAATGGCACGCTTACCTTCCTTTGAGTGTTTATAGAATAGAGTGTGATCCCCTTGGCTTTGGTGATAGCCGAACCTTTTAATCACTTTCCCGAACCGTTCAAACCACGCTCTTGGAGATTGTTTAAGTCCATACAATGACTTTTTCATTCTACAGACTTTGCTTTCATTTTCTGCAAAACCTGGTGGCAAACTCATAAACACTTCCTCCTCCAAGTCACCATGCAAGAACGCATTCTTCACATCTAATTGGTATAAGGGCCAATCAAAAACATCAGCCAAAGATAGTAAAATCCGAATAGAATTTATCTTAGCAACTGGGGCAAAAGTCTCTTGATAGTCAACTCCATAAGTCTGAGTGAACCCCTTTGCCACTAGCCTGGCTTTATACCGCTCAACACTCCCATCAGGTTTACATTTTATAGTAAATACCCATTTACAACCAACAATCTTTTTTTCTTCCGGTGTATCAACCAATTCCCATGTGCCATTCTTTGTAAGTGCCTGCATTTCATCCTCTACTGCCATCTTCCACTTTGGATCCTTCAAAGCGTCATGGATATTTCTAGGAATGGATATGTGAGACAAGTTTGACACAAACACTTTATGATGATGAGACAATTTTTGGTACGACACATGTTTTGATATAGGATGCTGAGTACATGATCTAACCCCTTTTCTACGAGCTATAGGCATATCAAGATTAGAAGTATTAATATCAGAATTTGAGACTGGAAAGGAGGGAAAAAAGGTAGTACTAGGATCACCTGATGATGAAGGCAAGGAATCATCTCTCGGGGTTGCAGACAGATGAGGCTCCAAGACAAAGTTCTGATCAGCAACCTTTTGAAGAGTTTTTCTTCTAGTATAAACCTGAAGCTCGGGCTTGTTGATCACATTTTGAACTTTTTCTCCCCTTGTCTCTCCCCCTGTCTTTGACACATCAAGGTCTGGCAAAGGTTTTTCCAAAGACTCAAACAAAGGAGTGGGAAGAACAGGAGACTTTGATTGCCACAAAATCTCTTCACTAACCTCAGCATTCTCCCCCTGAAGAGATGTGTTGGAAAAAAACGATTGCGACTCTAAAAATGTGACATCCATAGTGACATGAGTTTTGCCAGTATGTGGATTGTAACACTTGTAACCTCTTTGATTAGGTGCATATCCTATAAACACACACTTTTCAGCCCGAGGATCTAATTTAGATCGACATTGACTTGGGAGGTGGACAAATGCAATGCAACCAAACACCCTTAGAGGAATATCAGAAAAAATACGGGCTGTGGGGTACACTTTTTTGAAGCACTCTAAGGGAGTAATGTAATTTAATACCCGAGTAGGCAGCCTATTAATTAGGTAAGATGCTGTTAACATAGCTTCACCCCATAAATATTTAGGCACAAACATTGAAAACCTAAGGGCACGAGATACTTCAAGGAGATGGCGATTTTTGCGTTCAGCAATGCCATTCTGTTGGGGTGTAATTCGGCAAGTGGACTGGTGAAAAATGCCTTTTTCTCTCAAAAAACTCCCTAAATACTGGTTATAATATTCAGTACCATTATCGGTACGAAGAATTTTAATAGTAGTGCTGAATTGAGTCACAACCATTTGATAAAAATTTTGAACAGAGACTCCACTTCAGACTTAGCACTCATCAAGTATGTCCAACATAAACGGGTATGATCATCTGTAAAGGTGACAAACCATCGTTTCCCATTTTTTGTTGGCACGGGTGAAGGACCCCAAACATCACTATGGATTAAATAAAATGGTGATGATGCACGATACTGTTTTGGACTATAATGAGTACGATGACTTTTAGAAAGGACACAATTGTCACAATGCAGGGAAGAAATATCCACACCTTTGAACAAATGAGGAAACAAATATTTCAAGTAGCCAAAGCTAGGATGGCCTAATCTTTGGTGCCAAACCATTATTTTTTCTCGAACAGAGGAAGAACTGAAAACAAAGGAAGAACTGAAAGTTCCAGACGCCTGAGCTTTTTTATCAAAGAAAAACTCTTCAAAATAGTAGAGACCATCCCTCATCCTAGCATTGCCAATCATCTTCCCCGAGATCTGATCCTGAAACTCACAATGGGAAGCAAAAAAGACAACACGACAGTTAGACTCTTTGGAAAGTTTACTAACAGACAGTAGGTTACAAGCTAACTTAGGAACATGCAGAACATTATGAAGTGTAATAGAATCTGAAAGTGGAATTGATCCTTTGCCTGCAATAGACGAAAAACTCCCATCGGCAACTCGAATTTTTTTGTTGCCGGGACAAGGAACGTAAGAAGTGAATAAATATGGAATATTAGTCATATGGTCAGATGCCCCTGAATCAATGATCCAAGGTACAGATTGCGAACAACAGGAGAGGGCTTTGAAATTTCTACCTTGGTGGGCAATCGAAGCAGTAGGATTACCGGAAATAGACCCAGCTTGAAGTAGTTGCAAAAGATGGTCTAGTTGTTCTTTGCTGAAAGGGGATATGTTGGCCTCGTTAGCTACAGGAGGCACATGCTGAGATGGCTTATTAGTACGGCTAAATGAAGCTGGTCGGCCATGAATCCTCCAATAGGTCTCCCGTGTATGACGGGGTTTGTTGCAAACATCACACCAAATGCGAGGTCACCCATCTGATCTTCGCAAGTTAGCAGGGATTCTGCTAACATTTGCCTCAGAGACCCTTGTTGTAGAAACATGGCTCTTCTTGTCTTCGGAAGTTGCCAATGCCGAACCATCCAATGATCCATCCTTTCCGCTGGTTGTCGCCTTGCCCAGCATTATTCCCCGTCTACTTTCTTCTCTCCGGACCTCTGAGAAGACCTCTCCAATAGGTGGAAGAGGTTGCTTCCCAAGTATTCTGCCACGAACTTCATCAAACTCATCTCGAAGTCCTGCCAGGAAAGTGTAGATACGTTCGGCTTCTACAATTTTCCTATACCGATTACCATCGTCGGTACAATTCCACTCATGATCATTGAATAAATCCAGCTCGTGCCACAAACGTTTCAAAGAGTGAAAGTATTTTGTGACAGTTTCCTCTCCTTGCCGCATCTTCCCCAGTTTGAAGGTTAACTCATAGATTTGGGATTGATTTCCCAAATCTAAATACATCTCATACACGGCATCCCAAAGTTCCTTAGCAGTATGATAGCCCAGATAGTTCGCACCAATATCTTCTTCCATTGAGTTGGTGAGCCATGTCATAATCGTCGAATTCTCCGCATCCCAGACAGCCCAAGTGGGGTCATTTATCGCTGGTACTGCAGTATCTCCAGTCAGATAGCCCATCTTTCCTCTGCCTCGTATATACATTCGGACAGATTGAGACCACCGAAGAAAGTTATCTCCATTAAGCTTAATGGAAGTGATTTGAATAGGGTGAGGGTTAGTGGATTTTGGAAGAAGTGATGGGGGATTAGACCGAGTGATTGATGATTCTTCTGACATAGTGATCAAATGATCAAAGAGAGAGAAAAGAATTTTTTTTTTTGGACGAAAAAGAGAGGCTGGTGGCTCTTCTTAGGAGAGAAGTGATGATGCAAAAGAGACCTGCTCTGATACCATGATGAAGGAGAAAAACAGATGTATCTCTTTCTCATTACATCAATAGTTACAAAAAGTCTCTATTTATACACAATAGGAACTAGTAAAAGATAAGTCCTATAAAAAATATTTAATAGGTAGTTGGTAGGATGACAGCTAACACTAATTAATAGCTATGACAGCTAAATAACAAATTCCAACATGCTAATTAATAATAACACATTCCAACATGCTAATTAATAATAACACATTCCAACATGCTAATTAATAGCTATGACAGCTAAATAACAAATTCCAACAAAGAAAGAGTAGTAATTCTAAGTAGTCAGGCAGCGATTCCAATTGGTCAGATAAAGAGTCCCAAGGAAAAGCGGGAACATCTGTAGTAAATTCGACACCGGTCACAATTAAGGATGTGAGTTCTAAACCTACATCCAAGGAGGGGCAGAGCAGTGCTGGAACTAGCAGGGGAGGAACTGTAGCCAAGCGGTGTTTCAAGTGTCAGGGATTCAGGCATTTTGCTACTAATTGTCCTAACCGACAAATTGTGACGCTTGTTGATAATCCAGTCTTTGATGAAGGTCCAGTTTATGATGAATCTGAAGGCAAAGAAGAGGATGCAGATGTGGAACAGGAAGGAATTATTTATGCTGATTCTGGTAAGTCTCTAGTCGTTAGAAGAATATTAAATGTTGCTATAGCAGATGATAAGTCGTGGCTTAGACATAATATTTTTCATACTAAGTGCACTAGTAGAGGAAAAGTATGCAGCATGATAATAGATGGTGAGAGTTGCGAGAATGTGGTGTCCACGACTATGGTGGAAAAGTTGGGGTTGAAAACAGAAGATCATCGTCAACCATATAAGCTGTCGTGGCTTAGAAAAAGGAACGAGGTGAAGGTGAGCAAAAGGTGTTTTGTGCAATTTTCAATTGAAAAAAATTACATCGATGAGATGTGGTGTGATGTAATCCCAATGGATGCTTGCCATATTTTATTAGGGTGGCTGTGGCAGTTTGACAAAAAGACACAGCATGATGGTTTCAAAAATACCTATACCTTCAAGAAAGATGGCCGAACCATTACCCTAGGTTCTTCAGATTTCAAAAAGGAAGTGAAGAATAATTTGTTGTCTAGGTCAGAATTTCAAGAAGAGGCAGTGAGCGTGCCTGAGCTTTTTGCCATTGTGGTGATGGAGCGAAATTCTGATAGTCCCAAAATTTCTACTTAAGTTCTGCCCTTGCTTGAGGAATTTACTGATGTCGTAACGGAAGAGTTACCACCTGGGTTACCGGGTGAGCACAATGTTTCTAAAATTTTTAATATAACAAATTTGTTACCTTACTACGCTAAAGAGGAAGAAGATCCCAAGGAGATTGACGACAATGAAGGCGAAGCAGATTCGAGGACAAATCTTTCTCTAGCAGGGGAGGATGATGCACCTAGAGGACCGGTGGACCCGTTATGCGACTAACGATGGATTTTTGCGATTCGGGATCGTTTAGATATTTTTTTTAAAATTATTTTATTAATTTTTTATGGGTTAATTTAATAAAGGGCAGTTTCGTAATTTTTCGTTTTGATGTTTACTAATCCTAGTAGGATTAGGTTTGGGGATATATATATATATATATATATATATATATATATATATAAGCTTGTTTTAGGGTTTCCTTTAAGCAGACTTTGAATATTTTTGATTTGATAATCATATTTGGAGGACGAATTGTTCTTCTATCGAACTTTCTTGTTCAGTCAAATTTTTTATCGCGTTTCGGCATCATCTTTCTTTTCTTTTCCTAGAATAAATTTAATCGATGCCCAAAAATTGATGCACCAGCTATGTAGTAATGTGTGATTTTGGGTATTTTCCCTTTGATTTTTGTAAAATGAGGCCGCGTTGACCCGACAGCCGTGCTTAGAATGATTGTTTATTGTGAATGATGCCAACTTAGCTAGGTAGGATAGATCATAAACTTAAACGCCAGACAAGAGTAGCTACTAATTGATTCCTAAAGACTTAAGTAGTGGTGAGAAAGTTAAGTTACCTAAAGCACTTGTAAGTGTGGGGCTTTAGTTATGCATAGGACGCATTGGTGTCCCACGATCCTCTTTCGGTACCGCAGTCTTCCTTTTTATTTTTTTCTGGGTTAAATCCTAGATTTTTTGTCATTTAATTTTCTAAGTATGCATGATGATTTATTTTCAAATTTTATACCTTCGCCAAAATACTTATTAAGTTGGTTATGGAATATCGAGATCGTTTTTTCGTATGTATTGTTGTGATTCCATTTGTCTGCGAAAGTGAGTATGCAAATGTCTATCAGACTGCAAAATTCTACTGGGAGATGATAAAAGGACATGATATGACAGTGACATGGTAGATTCAAATTTTGAACATTAAGAGAGAATGACATGACATAGCAATAATGTGGAAAATCCATATTTCAAACCAGGATGAGAAAAATGATATGATATGACAATAATCATATGCAACATGGCATAATAAATCAAGATTTAAACATAAGGAAGATATGACGTGGTGAATTAGATTAAAAAAATGATGACGAAATGATATGACATGTCACACGAATTCTAGCACATTTTTCGCATAACCAGCACAAAGGTTTTAATTCAACATTATCAAGGCCTCATTTCACACATATGACACAAAGTATCTTAAGAGGCTTAGAAACATGCATAATTTCTAGCATAACTTCGACAGCATGGCGGAGTACTATGTATCTCTCGGGATTTCGTTCTGGCATTATGATAGCCTAAAAACATGATTTATTTATTTATTGTAAGACTAACAACAAAACGATGTTCTTTTCAATTAAAATAGACATTACAATAATCTAACATAGTTTCTATTCAAAATTTAAAGAGAGGGTGTTTGGAAACTTATCTTAGAAGCGCGAGAAGCTTGGTACCTACAATGATAAAGGAAAACACGCGGAAAAAGAGAAATGTAAGAGCGACTTCAAAGCAGGAGAAATTCAAGAGAGTGAGACAAGAAAAATAGCTTATCATTGTCTCAAATGAGGGGTGGAGAGCCCCTATTTACAGTTTTTTTCAAAGATCACAGGGTTGAGAATCCCGAGCCTTAAATTGAGATGCTTGAGGCTCAGACTCCTCAACCTTGTGCTCGACAGCTCGTCGAGCCCATTTCGTGCTCATGCAACATATGATTTGCATGACCTTGATGCCATTTGAAAGCTCATAATGTCCAACAAGCCCAATATAATGGGATAAATCGCAAGATTGCAAACATGAAGTATTGATCCGTATTGAGACCATAGGCTCGGTCATGAATTGGACATTGTCTTGAAGACTTAAAGGAAATCATTATCTACAGTAACTTACAGATATGGGAAGTTGTGTTCGATTACGAAAGCTCTAGACATAGTTTTGGGCTCCAGGACCTTTTTTTGGGTATAAGAAAGTCTAGTCGAAATTTGATTGGTGATAACTTCCTCAGCTAATATTCGATGGACCCAATTTTTCTTGCATTGGAATGCTTGTGATCCTCAGTTTCAAGATAAGCAATTGAATTTGAGAAATGACAAACTTCCCAACACTGCGAAAAAACTAGCGATCGGATCCAAAGGGTAAAAAGTTGACTATGGGATTCATAGGACAATGTGGACAACCGAACACTCATTTTAACGAGAACAACGATATTTTAATATTTAAAATGCGTGTTGTGTCTTGCATATCATCGATCAAACCTTAGTCAACTCTCGATCAACTCTAGATCTACTTAAAGATTTCTCGGAAACTTAAGCAAAATTTAAAGTGTCCACACTTCTTACCCCGTATAGATTATACTTAACACACAGCCCTTCTCCATGCTTGGAAAGAACAGAACAGCAGGTAACACCAAAGAAGCCCAGTAAAAGCCATCCTTGCAGCACTTGTATGAGGTGGCCTTATCATTTAGGGATAAGTGCACCAAAAGTCATAAAATTTGTCACAAAGTATAATTAAATTTTAAAATTTTCAAAAAGTGCAATCAAGTCCTAAAATTTATTAGCATCTTCCATTTGTCATATTAGACGAAGTTAATGGAAGGACTTGATTGCATCAACTCGACAAGTTTTACGACTTAATTGTATTTTTTGAAAATTTTAGGATTCAAATGCATTTTCATAATAAGTTTTAAAACTTTATGTACACTTGTCCCTATCACGTATGAGCAAAACTTCAATGCTTAAGTGCTTTTTAAAGAGAGAATTTGAAAATTGATTAGAAACTACTATGAACGTGGTTACCATTGGCAAGAAGTTCGAGATTTACTTATAACGTGGATGCATTTTAGCAGTTAGTGATAAATGATGTAAAGGGACTTCCATTAAATCAAAAGTCGTTCTTCAAGCAGCCTAATTTTGCTTTTCATTCCAAGCACCTTCGCAGAACACATACATAGACTGATGGATCATCAAAACGTTGGCCAGACTTCAAACTCGTGAGCCTGATTCTAGCTTCCAAAGAGTGGAAAGAGCCGGAGCATGATCGCGAGCAGATGAATCGGCACCCGGAGAATGCGACCGACGTTTAACAATCCTCAACTTTTCTTCGGTAGAAATAACAGAAGATTCACCGCTGTAATCTGTGCATTTCTCTTCGAGGGAACATTTGACTTGCAAACATCTAAGGACTTACTAAGCGAGGAGTTTGGAGTTTTCCTTGCCTTGGATTCGTTTTCACTATGTTAGACAAAATATCCCACTGTGCATGAGGCTCTCTGGCTGACCCACCGGGCGATTCACATGGAGCGCTCCTGATTGCCTTTGAACATTTTTGAAAATATCCACGTACAAGGATATGGATTCTAGATCATTTCGGTCACCCGAATCGATAGAAGTCACATCAATCGAAACGATAACAAACGGACATATATTTCTTGGAACCCCGATAAGCATAAATGCGTTCGGCGTACATGCGCTTGTCGGGAAAGGAACAAGCAAGGAGAAAACGACGTTCATGAACATCTTGCGAATGTGGAACGAGCTTTCTTGCTTGTTCATTACTGTAGATACACTTCTTAGGCCTATGCCCAATGAGACCACATTTGGGGCCAGCTACAAGAAGTTGCTCATAAAGAACCTCATTCCCATAAGAGCTTAAATTGCTCAAGTGGACAAGGAGCAGGTTGAAAAGGAAGAGCAAGAGCAAGGAATAACTACTCAAATTTAGGATAAAGGTATCACTAGTTTCCGCTATTTATTTAAAATTTATTCGATGTGATCCTTAAAATTTTTTATAACCAATTGAATTATTAAATTATACGTTTTTTCTTACATTATTTCTACTGTCAAACATATTGACGAAAATATTGATGTAGCAAAACCACGTCTAAGTTACATCATAGCATGGATGTCCAAGTTAGCACCACCACGTCAAAATACTCCTCCAACTCATTAATGTGGAATAAAGAATAAAAGAAGAATGGGAAAAAAAAAATTTAAAAATGAGAGAGAGAGAAAGAGAGAGAGCGCCCCTGCTATTGGTTCATCTTTATTTTTCTTATTCCACTTATCTTTTTCTTCTTCAGATTTTCATTTTCTGAAATTTCCAAAAACACTATTTTCTTTTATATTTTTATCTCAAAAGTTTTAATTGCCATGTATGACCCCACGTCGCGTGCCAGCGTTGCACTTAACAGCAGCTTAACAACCAGTAGGATTTCTAATTACTTTTTGATAGTATGTTTAGCAAAAAAGTAAATAGTTCAAAGATTCAATCGGTAAAAAAAAAAAAGCGAAACGATCCAATTGAATAAATTATAAAAGTTAGTGCTTTAATTCCTTTAAACTCAATGGCTACTTTGTCTTTGTTAATACCTTAGAATTTTGGTAGAAAGAGAAGTAAAAACAGTTGACTCTGGAAACTTTGGAGATGGGAAGGTGATAGACTAGGGATGTGCATGATCATCATTTTATTTCTCTATTTTTTTTATTTTTCTATTTTCAAAAACAAATCTAGAGCAGAAATTCATTTGGTGATGCAATTTCATTTTTCTATTTTTAGAATAAATTTTGATTTTGGAAATTGATTTGGAACATAAATGAGACGTAAAAATTTTCTACTTTTCTACTTTTCTATTTCTGAAATAGAAATAAGAAATAAAAACTATTTTTATCGCTCACTTTCGCTACTAGCCAACCGTCTCCCATCGTCGGCTGTCGACCGTTCGCCACCTACTGTCCTCTGCGCCCAATGCTAGCCACTTCTTGCTGCCATCATCCTCACCTGCCTCTCGTAGTCGTCCTCTGCTGCCAGTAGTCATTCGTCTCCCGTTGCTGTTTGTCGTCCTTCACCGCCCATCGCCCTCTGTCACTGACTGCCTCTCGCCGTCGGCTACCTTTAATCTCCATCTTGCACTGTCGGCTACCTTTTGCCGCCGTCTGCTGCCGCACTCCATCCACCGTTAGCTACCACCTGACGCAACCTACCTCCCATCGTCGCTAGTCATCCACCCATCAGTCGCTCGGGAGAGAGAAATTATATATCGTTATCAAACAAATTTCTGTTTCAGGAATAGAAAATTTATATCGTTATCAAATGAATTTTTTTGTTCAGAAACCCGTTCAGGAAATAGAAATAAAAAAAATCTATTTCTAGAATTGAATGGTTATCATTTGTGCCCTAGTTAACTCTGGAAACAATAATATTTAAACATTTTGAATGTTGCTTGTGTTTCGGATAAAATAAAATATAAAAGTGTGAGTTTCACAAAATTTACCAACGTAACAGTTGAAAAGGGTAAACTGTACATATAAGAACATGCAGAATTGAAAATTGTTGAATTTTATCTATTTGATTAGGCTTTACGAAAGGTAATATATTAATCAAAATATGCACAATCAAATAGAGATATAAGCACAATCTTTAACATGTTGAGCAAATAAAAATATCCTCATTATCTTTAACATGTACCACTTACTGGATAACTCCGGAGTTTATAGGAAGGTTAGGACTGTAACACCAGATAATTGAAGTAGTGCAAGTGGTCAAGACTAATTAAGAAGTGATGGAACCTGTGATACTTCTGGGATGTTCCTTAAAACCCACCTTCAACTTTCATGCCAATTCGTGATCCTTCCGGAGGGGAACACCTCGTCACTTTTCCCGTAAAGAGATAATTACCAAAATTTTTTTAAATTTATCATATATGCGACAATTCAATTATAAACTTTTCAATTGTGTCAATTTAGTCATAAATTTTTTCACATTTTGCCAATTTAATCTATTTGATTGATTTTGGCCGAAAATAGTGTTATGTATGTCGGTGAACCTAGACTGACACTGGTGTGGATAATTTTTTAATTTTTCAATATTTTAAAAATTTTTTTGTTATTTTTTCTTTTCTTTTCTTTTCCTTCATTTGTTTACTGTAGCTGCCAAGGGTTGCCAGAGCTATGGGCAAGGCGGCCTCGCCCACGGCCGTGATGGTCTTGTCTAGATTAAGGCGAGGGTTGTGACTCTTGCTAGCAGCTGGCGAGGGCTTTGTGACCCTCTTCTAGTGGCCAGTGAGCTTTGAAGATCCTCATGTGACCACAATGAACAAAAAGAAGAAGGAAAAGAGTAGAAAATGAAAAAGTAAAATAAAATAATTCAGCAAATATAATTGTTTTTGGTCAAAATTAGCTATTTCTGACCAAAATTGATCAAATAGACTCAATTAATAAAATATAAAAAAGTTTAGGACTAAAATGACACAATTAAACGATTTAGAATTGAATTGGTATAAACGCAATAGGCTCATGATTTTTTTGGTAACTATCCCCGTTCGAAAATGGAATGTCAATTTCACAATGCCCTGACATTTCACCAAAAAGTGAAAATCAATGATTGTTATAAAATTTCACGATGGGATAATTTAGAAAAGAACCGAAGAAAATGGGCTTTTGTTAAGGGAAAAGTCATAAAAAACTATTAACTATGCCCACTGTAATACATTTAACTTAAACATTTTTTTGTGGCATCAAAAATCCCAAATCTGCCCTCTTTCTTGTAATATAAAAAACCCTAAACTAGTATCTATGTGACACATTTACCCTACGTTAAGGTTCTCGTAAGATGATTTTTTAGCCAAAACAACGTCATTTTTATTTTATTGAAGTTACGTCGATGTCATGTCAATACTGTCTGCTTTTTGGCATCCATGCATATAAATTTTTAACTGTTCTTATTAATAGAATTTTAACAGAAGGTAAATGTGTTACACAAGCACAAGTTTCAGATTTTTGTGTCACAAAAAAATAGGGTAAATGTGTTATCATGGGTATAGTTTGTTACTTTTAGTGACTTTTTTTCTTTTGTTAATTATGGACGGGAGTGTGAATGACTGTAAAAGCAAAAAATGTTAAAGTGCAAGTATCGGTAAATAGAGGTCACGTAAAAAACAAAACATGTGGGAATTTAAAGGTATTGAAAAGAGCAAATCTGCACGAAGGTAAAAATGAAAGGAAATGTGCTAAGGACCGTTGATGTTGATTGATGTTTTTTCTCAATGAGTACAACGTGAGACTAGCAGCTAAATAGTTATGATTTTGATTTGACGAATAACTTCCTAACACTATCTACGGTACGGTTATTGATAGTCGTTATGCTTTCTGAGATTCCATAAACAATCCTCTATAATCTAATAATGATTATTAACAAAAGAATTACAATTTTCCAGTGTACAAGCATAATCACCTGACAATCATGTGTTCTTGTCAATCCACCTCTCTGTCTTCGATTGATGTGTCAGCAAACTTCTATTTTATGCATTAACGATACTGTTTCAATACTTAGCAAAATCGGCAATTGCTTGCTATCGATGACTTTATCTATGATTTATCCAATTTCTTCAAATTGTCGACTGGTGAAGGATTTTGTCAACAACCTCCGCAGTAGTCTCATCATCTTGTTGTATCGACATCTTGCACTATTAATGAGCTTGTAGCTTGTAGATTTTTTTTTTTGGTCATTGATGCTGCTTTGATCAAACTCTACTCTCATTTACTGAGCCTGCTACTTATCAATATCAATCAAAGTTGGTCAGTTTTTAATGTCAACCCCTAGTAAATCTGTTGTCCAACCTACGTATAGAAGTTACATAGCAGCTATTTCACAAAATCAAAATTTAGAGATAAACATAAAGCAGCTTTAGTAACTCAGCAAAGAGTTTTGCTGCAATTGCATAGAACTATTACTGCAACATCTTAGTATTAGTCGACCAGTATTTTACTTAGAATGGGAAAGATCCGCAGAATAATATCCTCAAGGTAGGGCATGGTTTCTTAATTACTCTCGCTTAAAGTTTGAGAGATCTGATTTTTAGTTGGTTTTGAGTGTTTTGGGTTAATGAGAGAGTTTAGTTTTCGGGAGGAACATCTTTAAAAAGGAAATGGAATTCATAAATGGGGACACAATAACGATTCATGTCAAGGTTTCAAGATGTCTCTAATAGTGAAACTCAGGTGCCTACATAATTGATATTTTCAAAAGTAAAGATATGTAAGTGACTATTGAGTGTGTTTTTGATATTTTCCCTATTAATTTCTCAAGTTAAGGACCAACATGAGATGACATATAAATTAAGATGGTAGTGGGACAGTGCACCTCAAACCTATCCTGTCGACAATATGTTATTCCTCAAGCTTGTCTCCAATTCGCAGTCGCTTTTGGCATGAAATCTCAAATTCGTCTCAATGAAATAGTTAGGTACCTGCATCCCACAACAATACTTTTAAATAAACAAATATTTCAGAATATATACTTAATAAACCACCTCAAAATAACGGAGACAACCATTTATTCAAAATTTACACAGGTCATGGAAAGCTAAATCTAAGGACCGTAAAATGTGAACCATGCTAGAATTGGTGGTTATAGAAAATGCTAGATTATAATTAATACCGTTATGAGGTTCACAATAATCATGTATGTTCTCTAAATTATGTCAGGAGTATAATATTAAGAGGTAATTCATACAAAATTTGTGTCGGTAAACCCGTCGAATGTGTGGGTCGGGTTGCAAATGATCCAACTCAAAATGACCAATTTAACCTGTTTTAATCCATTTCTATATAATACAAATCTAGTGACCAATACTCGACCCGATCTATATTACTAAAACACTTTCATATTTAACCAAATTTAAGAAAATTCATATTTAAATTGAGGTGAGAGTGTAGAGTGAGTGAGTATGAGCTCGAGTAAGATCGAGAGAGAATCACAGAATTAAGTAGGGTTTAAGTAAGTTTTAAACTCATTTAACGCCCGTATTATTTTTGACTTTACCACTATAAACCCATTTGTAACCTAATTACTAAATATAACTAATCATTATAACAATTCAGCCTATCAAAATATAGGTTAAGATGTTATAAGGGTTAAGAAATAGGTTTATGATCCATTTTGACAAATTTAGTATCAAGTTTACCAACCATAAGATCCCAAACCCATCCCAAATCGAAAATGGGTATTTAGCTATTAGTCAACAACCTGTCGTGCTACCTTCTACTGGCTACTTGAAATCTATTTATGTTTTATCAGGGTTTGAGCAGATCCACTATCCGATTATACCCGCACCCCTTGCTTCCCTACATAAAAGGATACAAAATTAACATTTCTTAATCTTTTAAGTGAAGGTGAAAACAACGAATTACACAATTGATTATCAGAAATTATAAAAGTACGGTACCGTATCTTCTTCATCCTCGTTCTCATATTCCGATGGATCCTAATCTCTTATCAAGCAATGTCTTTCTGAAATTCAGAAGAAGCACTTTCCACATGATAGCAATCGATAATAGTTTGCCTTGCAATATGGGGCGGGAACTTCGAATTTGAAGACAAATATTTCTTTGTCACCATCAAAATAATCATTAGGTTTCGCAAATTCCAGGTGGGACTTTCATTTGACTCCGCACGGTCCAAAAGCTGGGATTTAGAATCCACGATGAATTGGATGAATGCAAAATCATTTCACATTACTGGAGTGTTTATTGTGCGGAAAAAGAATGATTTGAAAAATATTTTTATAAAAATAATCACTTATATTGTTTATAAAAATGAATGAACAAAAAGAAATATCCGTTATTGACTAATTACTCTTAATGATACAAGTGAATAATTTTTGGAAAATACTTTTTAAATCATTCATTTTCTGTGAAATAAATGGAGTCTGTGATCCTTTACATTTCTCGAATGGAAATCGGAAGCCAAGGGTGCAAATGAAAACATTTCTCTTCCCCGGCCCTATTTCTAGCTAGAAATAGAAAAATATATTTCTCTTCTCCGGACGAGTTTTTGAGCAAGAAGTAGTGTTTGATAACGACACAAAACTTTTGTTCTTGGAATAAAAATTTGTTTGATTGGTTATTCTTAAACTTCTATTCCTAGTTATCGATGGTGGGTGGCGGTGCACGATTGGCAAGTGGCGGGTGGCGGTGGGCAGTCCGGTGGTGGGCAGCGAGTGGGCCAATGGCAAATGGCTGGTGGCGGGCGGCTGACGTCGAGTGGGTGGCGTGGGTGGCAAGAGTGAGCAATAAAAGAGAGTTGCTATTTCTGTTTCTATTCTAGAAATATAAAAGTAGAAAATTTTAACTTATCATTTTTGTTTCAAATTTATTTCTAGGCCAAAATTTGTCCCATAAATAAATAAAAAAATATTTTATTAAACATAATTTTGTTCTAAACCTATTTTCGGGAATAAAAAAATAAAAAAAAAGGATAACACAATGATTATCATTCTCGCCTTAAAAGGCTACGAAATAGGGGCTCAGATGAAAAAAGGAAGTGGAGGCGGGGGTGAAAATGTGAATTCGGGAGCGTGGGGGTGCTCCAACTAAGGCTTTTTGCGATAAGGACGAAGTCAACATCCAACCTTTTACGCGTGCACCGCTCCTCACCACATCTTCTAATGGGCCCCACCTACCCCTGGGCCCCATCATCAAGCCCATCTCTCAGACGGGCCCACCCAATAAGCATCCCATGAAAATGGAGCCCCCCTGTTATTTATTTATTTTTTCATTTTTTTCTTTGCGATATTTCTTTTTCTTCTTTCACAAGAGAAAAAACAGACAAGGGAAAAAGCCAAAAAAATAAAAAAATAAAAAAGAGCAGAAGCAGCTTCAAACAAATGGAGGGAAACATCATGTGGCTCTCGTCCGACAATTTACCCATTTGGTTTGGTAGATTTTGATAGTATGATTGACTTTAATCGTAATTTAAGGAGAACTGTTTTGATCGTTTAACCTAATCTTATACCATCCTCTAGTTATTTATCTTTACTGATAATAAGATTTTTTCTAAGAACTATTCATGATAATACATCCATCTCTTTAATTTTTTTGAAAATGAAAAACCAAAATTGCAATAATATAATAGTCGTTTGTTTTTATCTGTTATTGTATTTTACTCGTTATCGAGCGATTCATTTGTGAAAAACAAAAAGAGAAAATTTTGGGAATTAAGATCATTGGACTTGATGAAGAGAATCGCCTATCTAAATATTTTGGAATCATCTCGATGTTCTTCAGACAAGAAAAGACGAAACTTTTGTTTTGGTTCCCTTTGAGAAAAAAGTTCCTGTGAACGAGTAAAGCTGTGGAAACTGGGAAGTGCTTCCAAATGAGAAAAGGAACACAATTCAAGTGAATTTAAGCTAATCAATGAAAAAAAAGCTAATCAATGAAAAAAGTCCCAAGTGACGAGGACAAATGAGGAGTGCCACGTAAGCAGAGGGACGGGCGGGCGGTGGCCACGTGGAGTCCACGTCGGATGAGCTTTTAGTTGCTTCCACCATACGTTGAGAGATAAGTCAAGGATGTCAGCTTCCGCGACAAGCCGCACTGAGCTCACATATCATCACCACACACCCTCTTCCATTTCCCAAACACCGCCCCTGCTGCTGCTACTGCTACTGCTGTTGTTCTACTTGTTCCTCCTCCTCTTCATCCACAGAGACCCCAAACTTCACGTACTTGACTTCTTCTCATACCTTGTACTTCTCTGAGTTTTTTTGAGCTAGCCTTGGTGTGTGACAATGGAGATGGAAGAGCTATTATTTGCGGAAGGCGATCAGTGCAGGACGCCGACGCACAGAGGGTGTCAGATACACGTCAACACAGCATTCCCGCCGCCAGCGCCGAGGAAGAAGGCGACACACGAGGGACAGAGGCGCGATCCCCCGAAGAACGGCTTCTTCCAGCCTCCTGATCTCGAGCTACTCTTCGCCATCGTACCCCAGAGAGAAGCCTGCGCCTGACATGCCAAATATCAGGAGAGGCTTCACTTAAGCGTGGCGACTTTATATGGGATGTGTTGGGCTTGCTATGTATATTACGTCAGATGTTTTGTGTTTGCATTCCCACTGTATTTCTGACTGACGATGTTCCAAGACTTCTTGAGATCATCCTCATGAGACTAGGAAGTGTGACTGAAGGAGTTTCTGTTCTTTTTCCCCTTTCCTAGCCATCTAATTCTGATGTAATCAGCGGTTGCTTGTTTTGAAAACTTAAACAATGAAAGCAGAGCAGTCCTCAGGAAGTGTGGAAGGGGAAAATGAAATTCAGATTGTTTACTTGTGCAAAACAGAAGGAAAAAACACAAGTTAAGCCGAACTTTTTCGCACACTTGCATTTTTCAGTTTTGATCAGGCTGGTTGGTTTATATATGAATCTATGGAAAAGTACCTTTTTCGCTTTCTCATTAAATTCAAATTTGTCAAAGTTTCGAAAAATTATGAAAAGGATACATGTGAACGTACGTGTCAATATCTATACACCGTGGATTTCGAAATGTTTAGGATTATAAAAATAAGTTAACATATGTTGCATTGTCATATTTAAATCAAACAAACAAAATATAAATTTATCCAAAACACGCTATCGGGCCTAATGTTTTTTTTTTGGTCAAAGAGGAAGCTTTCATTACTAAACCACGAAAGAAGCGCTACAAGGCTCAGAATCAGTACATAATAAAACCCATAATGGGTGGGGGGGGCTTAGACAGCCAATTGATGGGAAGTGAGCTTTGACAACCTAATCCACAGTAATTTGTTGGCATATTATTAGCCCTAATTTTTTTTCCTCGTTCCACATTCAAGAATTGTTGGGACGCAGGATAGACATCCAATGTCTAGATGCCCATTGATCGTAATTTGACTCGGTCAATGCTCACCCAACAGTGGGGTAACTCATGAGCTAAGCTCAACTTGCCATACATTTTAAATCTGCTTTTCTAGATTCGAAAATCTTTGATACATGAGCATCTCTGAGATGAAGATGTGCAAATTTAAAAATTGAAAATCATCTAATCCGTATTTCAAAGCATATCGGTCCCTGTCAACATATACTAAGGTGGTAAATTAATCACTGTTGCTCTACAAAATCAACATACATGTCGAGAAAAGTGCAAAAAAGTTGTAAATTATTGCGTTGGTACTAATTTAGTCATAAACCTTTCAATTGGATCAATTTAGCGCTAAACCTTTTTCATATAGGTACCAATTGAGTCCATTCAGCCAATTTAGGCCTGAAATTGCTGATGTGGATGTTGGCTGTCTTACGTTGAGCAGCTGGCACTAACGTGGACATTTTTTGATTTTTTAATTTTTTTTGAATTTTTCCTTTTCTTTTTTTCACCTATTTTCCTTCTTTTCTTTTTTCCTTATTTCCCTCTGCTAGTTGCTAGCCACTGTGATCGTCGACGGAGGTCATTGGCCATTGGCCAGGGCAAGGGTGTCCTAGTCCTCGCCCTCTTCAATGGCCGACAACCTTTGTCGAGCATCACAAATGCCGGCAATGGTGGAGGGAAATAAGGAAAATAAAAAAAAAGAGAAAAAGAGAAAAAGAAAAGAAGGAAAAGATAAGGAAAAAAGAAAAGGAAAAAGGAAAAAGATCGATAAAAATTTGAAAAGATATTTAAAAAATAAAAAAAGACATCAGCATCAGTAATGCCACACAGGACGGTCAACGTTCGCATAGTGGAGCAAGTCATGAGCTAAGCTGAACTTGCCATACATTTCAACTTTTCTTTTCAAGATCCGAAAATCTTTTATACATGTTCATCTCTTAGACGAAGATGAATAAATTTATAACTTGAAAATCATCCAATAAGTATTTCGAAGCGTATCGGCCCCCGTCAACATATACTAATGCTGCAAGTTAATAAATGTGCTCTTCACAATCAACATACATGTCAGGAAAAAGTACAAAAAAAGTTATAACATATTACAGTGGTATCAGTTTAGTCCTTAACCTCATCACATTGGAACCAATTGAGTTTATCCAGCCAATTTATGTAGGAAATTGTTGACGTGGATATCGGCCGGATATCCTACGTGGCACGACTTACGGTTGGCGCTAACATGGACTTTTAAAAAAAATTATATATTTTTATTTTCTCTTTTCGTTTTCCTTTTATGTTTTTCCTTCTCTTTTCCTTTTTTCTTTTTTTCTTTCCTTTCTCTTTTTTCCTTATTTCCCTCTGTCAGTTGCCAACCTCTATGATGACTGGTCGAGGTCGTCGGCCATTGGCGAAGGCAAGGGTTGGCGAGGGCTAAGCAAGGCTGCCCCTCACTAGATCCGGCGAGGGCATGCCGGTCCTCGCCCTCTTCGACGGCCAACAACCTCTGTCGGCCATCACAGATGCTAGCGATGGCGAAGGGCAATAAGGAAAAAGGAAAAAGAAAGGATAAAAAAAAGAAAAATATAAATAAAAAAGGAAAAAGTAAAGAACAAATTAATTAAAAAAATTGAAAAAAAATTAAAAATGGTCTAAAATTGGCTAAAATTGATATGATAGATTTAATCGACAATACGTGTAAAAGTTTAGGAATAAGGATGCGTTTGATCAAGCATTTGGAAGGGCTTTGTGGTTTTAAAGGGGTTTGGCTAAATGCAAATAATGTTTGGTTTGTTTTTTGGAGGTCTTTGGGGAGATGCACTTGCATCTACAAAGCTCTTTAAAGGTCTTTAAGGGAATAGAGGGCTCGAGGTGCCTTGACAAGTAGCATTTTCAGAATGCTACTTTCTTGGTTTAATGAAAATATGTCAGTTTCCCATCCCACCTTCATTTATTAAAGGTAATTCCTTTTTTGCCCTCTTATAAGCAAAAAACCCTCAAAACGCTCCTCTCTCTTCACTCTACCTCTTTTGTGCCTCAAGTCGCATTCCCTCGTGCCCTCACGCTCGCCTCTCTCTAGGTAAGATTTCTCTATTCGTGTCGAGATTTTTGTAGAAATTTGTATTAATAATTGCATATTTCACTTATTTTTTAGCTACATTGTCAATCTTCATTCGTGATTTCGTGACATCACTTTGAATAACCCTATTGTGTGCTGCGGTGCCCTGCTTTGCTGATGCCTTTGCTTTGTTTAATGGAAAGGGGCTCTCTTGATCAATATATGCAATTTGACCTTTCGCTAAGGCCCTACACTTACGGGTTATCGAAAAGTATTCAATTGTGCCCATTCTTTGCTATGCTAAGAAATTGAGCGAGCATTTGGCGTATTAAAAAGAAGTGGAAGATTTTAACTACTATGCCAAGTTATCCATATTAAAAGCAAGTGCGAATTGTCATAGCGACAGTAGCTTTGCATAATTATATACGAAGAAACATCATCATTGATATGAATTTTGAAATAGTAGATTTGGATTTCGAATATGGATAATCAATTGACCATGATACTGTAAATGAGGAGGTGGATGCTTCAAATGATAATACATTTCTTGACATGGCACGTTTACATGATAAAATAGTCATGAGTTTAAGTAATAGTTGTGGAGGTTGTAATATTTAAGAATAAGATATTTCTTTCGTTGAGATGTATGTGACCATGTTTATTATAATGAAATTACTCTCTTTTTAATTAAGAAGATCCACTTTGATATGATTTTTTTATTTATAAATTTGTTAATATGTCTCTTTCACATTATTCTCAACGCGAAATACAAAAGTTAAATTCATTTTTTCTTCAATTTTAAAAAAATTAGAGTTAAAAAACTTAAATGGTTATACCAAAGGACTTTCTATGTTTACCAAAGAGTATTTCTTCTAAAGTTGCATTTCACCAAACCCCTTTAAGCTAAAGGCCTTTACATTTCCCCAATAGCTTTCCCTAAATGCTGAACCAAAAGCACCATAAATTGGTCTCATTGAAAGGTTTACGATTGAATTGATACCAATACAATATGTTTAGGACTTTTTTGATACATTTTCCTCATACGTGTCAACATTTATTAATTTAATCCTAAAGCATTGCATTCCGGGCGACAACGGTCGCAAAAAATCATCCTTCACACCTTCTTGTTGGGGCTAACAATACAACTTAGAGATGATGTGAATAGGTTGTTTGGGAATTATTAATAAACTTTGCGAAATATAATAAGTTAAATTTCAAATAGTAGGAGAAAGTGATTATAGATATCAGGTGGGCCCTCACTTGGTCCGGAGAGGGCATCTCTCATTTTGTTTCATTAGCCTAAAGGAAGATTTCAACTTTAGATAACCATACTGAATCCAAGCATCAATGGCCTACGGATTGTATCAGGCCTTAGGCTTGTGCCGAGTCGGGCTCATAAAAAAATGGTCAAGCCACGACCCCTTTGCTCTCGAGCCATTATTCGGACACTAGCCTAGGTGGCTGACCCAAGCCCATGAGATTCTTTTAGTGTGATTTGTAGCAATTAATATATCCTAGTTGACTTATAACTCATTAATTTAAACTTTTGAGTTAAGGTAAATTCCACTAGATATGTTGATGGGCTCGCACTTGGGCTCCCTCTTGACGATCTCCTCAGATGAAGGTATCGAGCTTTTACTGTGCCCTCCCAACAATTGGTATTAGAGTCTATGTTTGATTGGTGGACCCTCAATCTATTCTAGTGTTTGGTAAATATCTTAAGAAAGGAATTTGGTGATCAACGTGGTTTCTAGGCAGTGGGCGTTGTGGTGTGGCAACACGGCTCCGATGACAGACTTCATTATTCGATCTAGAGAAAGAGGCTAATGATGAAGTTGAGCGTTGATGGATATTCAAGTTGAGATATCATAATAAAGATGGATACTTGGATTAAGGGAGGGCAAACTTTGACACCAAGCTCACATATAAGGGGTTAAAGAAGGATACCTGGATTAAAGAGGATCAAACCTTAACACTGAGCTCATATGCTGAGATGTACGTGTAAGTTGTGTTAAAGAAGTCCTACATTAGAAAAATATTATGGTGTAGAGTAATTAATATATTTTGTTTAGCTCATAATTCATTGGTTTAAACTTTTGAGTGAAGGTGTATCCAACTATATATATTGGTGGGCTTGAACTTGTGCTCCTCTTGATGATCTCTTTAAGTGAAGGTATCGAGTTTCTCCCATGCGCTCCCAACATCATAAGTCGGGACATGACTTCTATTGCTGCACGAACGGCATTAGGGATGAACATGGTTATGTGCACTTTGAAGGGAGAAATAGTAAACTTCTTAGAAACTACCATGAGCATGGTTATTGTCGGCAAGAAGTTCGGGATTTACTCAGATCGGGAATGCAATCTGGCAGTTAGTGATTTACCCTTCTATCGTGGAAAAAACATCCTTTGCAAGGGTGAACAGGGACTTAGTAAAACTCAACTTTTCTGGTTATAATGGTAGAGATGAAACAATCTGTGAAATCTCATAGATATAGAACCACAAAAACAATGAAAAATAGAAGTACATGATGAAGGAACTCTCTTTGCAAGGGTGTTGGCAATGTTATTGAGGCTTCTATCCATTTTGACGCGTTTTGCTTAACGGAAAGCACACGTGTTTAATTTTGGTTTATTTTTTCATGTGAGGTGACATCCATAACTCATTATCCATCAATAACAAGTATGGTTGGAGGGAGATTTCTCTGAAATGGGTTGGCCTTTTATTAGATTGAGTCTTAGATGACGTGAAGCTCGAGTGGTGTGATGAATATATTTTTCTTCTCAATGGAAGAATTATTCTTGCCCATCTGCCCGACGATGTTTATTCAAAGTTATCAACATAAATTTAAGCATGACCTCCGCGAGATATTGTCACATACTATTATTTTTTCAAATTTCCAGAATAAGATTCTCAAAAGGTTGCATCACACAGCGTGGCAAAGTACAATAACATAAAGTCATACACCATGATTTTGTGTGGTTTAGAACTATTCTGAAATGCCATATTGCCATATTGTCTTTATATAATTCTTTCATCGTCCAGGCAATATTCTCCATACATGGAGCACCAACATACTACTGCTCACTACTCACCTTTTAAAAATTGAGTAATTCCATCAGATAAGAAGCACTTTGGAATCACTTATGGTACTTGCCTAAGGTGTTTCCTTAAATTGTTAAGTAAATCTTTAAAAAAATATGATTAAGGGATTCTTTAGTAGGGCACTAGGCCATGCAAGTTTAGGGTTAGGCATTGTACAAAAGGATAGATACATTTTTTAAGGGAGTTTTAGTATGTTACTGCTTGGCTGATGTCCCTTTTCTTTTTGGGAATAGGGTTTTGATGGTAAGATGACCGCACCGCTATTCTCTAGGAATAATGGCCTTTTGGACCACATGATGCCTTTTTGGAATGATTGGCAACCGGCAATACTAGTTTAAAACTCACTTTATACGATAGTGACTCTTAAACTACAAAAAAGTTTTTTGGATTTTCCGACGTTCCTTTTGGGGAAATAAACTAGTTGTGAAAAACGTTTTCACCAATAGAAACAATACCTTCAAAAATGAAATAAATTAGTTGTGAAAAATGTTTCCACCAATAGAAAAAATGCCTTCAAAAGTGAGGAAAATATTTTCCGCTCTTATCTTCTTTCACCTCACTTTCTTTCACATAACAAATAACAAATAACACATTTTCTTTTTATTTTTAATTTTTTAAAAACTAATTTTTATTTTAGTTTTTTGCATTTTCTTTCTTTTTTGTTTTCTTTTTCCCTAGCCGGCAACCAGCCATAGGCGAGGCTCAGCCTCACCGGCCTTGCGGCAGATCCATTGATGCTTGGCCTCACCTCACTAGATCGGGTGACTAGTTATACAAGTCTCCCGTTTTCCAAAATAATTTATGTGGTCTTGGGTGGGCCGTAATTGTTGTGCACAATCATGATTCGTCGGATTCTCATTTTCCCTAATATAGAACGCCATATTTTCCTACCTTCCTAACCAGAGAAAAACTTTCTCCATCACACACCGCAAAGTAATTGATAGGTTACACATTAAACATGGACAATCCACACTTAATTTGATTTAATTTGCATGTGAATGATGCAAGTCGCTTATAACTCTTTAATCAAAGTTATGATTGGGGAAATAGCCCTAAAATTGAATTCTAATAATCTTCTTTTCTCTCTCCCCTCCCCTCCCCTCTCCATTTCTTTTTCGTTGTAGGGGAAGCTTGTCGTGCACCCGCTAGTCCTCGCCCTGCATCGCCCGTCGTCATGAGGCCCCACCCACCGACGTCGCCAGCTGCCTAGCCTCATCCACTATCCCTCAGCTCTTTCTCTCTCTCTCCCTTAACTTCGACGTGAGAGAGCCTCTAATGGACTGTTTTTTTTTCAACCTGGAAAAAAATCGGGCTAACATGACCTTGACCTCTAAATTTCCGGATTGGGTCTGGTCAACTCGATTTTACCCGATTTCACTCGGATCACAGCAAGGTTCATTATTATTATTATTTTCTCGAATTATAATTTAACATTTGAAATAGTCAAAGCTATACGATGTCCAGTCTTTTTAGTTATGATATGGGTAATATCTCAATAATATATAATTTTATCATTTCCTATTTTAAAGGATATAGTTAATGACTGCCTCGGGCACTGTTAACCATTTTAAATAAGATGTTTTTATATTCAATGGACTCACTACACATAACACTAGAAAAACAATGCATTGAAAATGATGAATTTTCTTTATTGAGGTGTTTGATAAATGCTCATGGGGCACTTGTTGACAAAATCCATTTTAGACCACTGAATCAAAACACTTTGAACATCATAAACATTCTAAGATTCCAAATTAACATGGCTATGACAAAAGTCCGCTGGGCTTTTACACGGGCACTAACTTAAATAACCACTTACAAAGCGACAAATCACTTAATAATACAAGTTAGTAATATAGGCTATGCTTTTAGGATACATTTGGTGGTTAGTAATATAGGCTCATGGGGCAACCGCACATAGGTAATGCTGGATAAAAGAGAGATGTAACTTGAATTAAAAATCCATGTGAATGTGGGATAATTGTGGATAGGATTTTTCATGTCCATAGTATACACAGTCATGTCTATAGTATACACAGGCAGCTACACAAGGATAACCCCAGCAATAACCGATTGTTGCCACCTCCAACCATCTAAGCAGTTGTTGTAATCTTTCATAATCATTGCCGGCCAACCGATTGTGTTCCCCAATTGGAGCTTCTCGACTAGTTACCATGTGATGACCACCACCGCAATAGCTGACTGTCATTGCCTCCTACCATCGCGCGGATGTTGTCACCTTCGACCACCGCTGATTGTCATCTAACATCAAATTATTGTACTCCACAACTGAAGCTTCCCGATCGACATCTCTACCTTCGCCCAAATCTAGTGTGATGGTGGAGCTTTCATTCATCATCCCTTCTTTGTCACAACATGTGCATCTTTTTCCACCTTTTTCGTAGTCTATTACTTAATCACGCATTGTTCTCGTGGGAATCAAAGAAATCGAGCCACGCATTCCGCCTTCTGCTTCAATTCATCCATAGAAGTATGACGTGTTCATGAGCTTTAGAGGTGAGGAGGTGGTGGTGGAACGCAAGGTGAGGCAATGGCACGACGAGGTGAAGCGAAGTCAATAATGGCTTGACTGGTGGCGGTAGAAGGCAACTGCCATTTTGGGTTGATGACAATAGCGCAAAGGTAGAGGGGGAGAGAGAAAAGAATTTGTGTTATATCCATGTTATATATCCATATATTTACCAAACACTCCATAAGATACTACAAATCCTATCATTATACTATTTGGCCTTTATCCTATCAGACCTTATCCTATCCTACAAAAAAGTCCAACAGACCAGACGTGGCCTTAAGGGCTTGATGACCACAAGAGGGATCTAAGCATACTCAACCTAAGAGGTTTCCCTTACCTCAAATCAGAGCTTGTTTGTTTTCCTTTTGTTGGTGGCCAAGAATGTGAGTTCCTTTTCACCTCCATAGTTAGATGGAAGCTTTCCCCTAGCTTGCTAAGCTTGATGGAGGCTTAAAATGGGTTAAAGGAAAGGTTAGAATGGTGTATGGGTGAGATTTGGCATAGTTCTCCCTAGTTGAGTTTCATGCAAGTGATATGAGAGAGGGAGTTAAAACGGGTGTGAAATTTGAGAAATGGGCAGAGGGAAGGTTTATATAGAGTTGTTTGCTTGCTCAAATTGATTAATCTTTGCATGGATGCCTCCTGGCAAGAAATGGCTTGCTCATGTCAAAATCCAATTTCAATGATTGCCAAATTATCCAGGGAGTTGCTAAACCATCCTTGACCTTGTCTGGACATCTTTATGTCCTAATTGGGTCAGGGGTTTGGTTTTGGCCTAGTTTGTATATGGTGTTTTGAAAAGCAATACATATTCTTACCTTACCAAAAAAAAAATTATCCGAGGAGTAGGGGCTGCTGTAGAGATTATATTAGGAATTTCCAATAATGATTACACCCACCTTCTAGTTTGCATGCAATGGCTTGATCAATGTATAAAGCATGGAATTTTAGATATTAGGGTTTATTCTTTCTACTTCGGGCGTGATTACAAGGTAGAGAGGCAGAGGGTTTAGTTTATCTTGTCCTGTGGTAGCTTATTCATCGGTTTGGCAAGTCCAGTTTTAGTTCCTCTCTGTATTCCAATGTTTAATTTTTGTAATTTGGAAATTTAACGCATGACCACAAATACTTAGATAGGCATTAGGAAGGTAATAAGCCATTCTAAACATGCATGCAGGGTTTTACCATGATCATGCGTGCACTCTAGACTAGAATTTCCATTTCATGTTAAACACTTGTTCTAGCTAGCTTAGGGATTAAGCTTTGAAATATATTGATACATGGCCACGACCTTTTCTAGTCCTTTTCATGTGTTCATTAACTTTATCGGCATATTACTTGGTAGTTCCAATGAGTTTCAACGCTTAGAAACCCATGCATCCATGTCAAATTCTCTAAAACACTGGATCGAGCTAATTAGATTATTTTAGGTTCAAACCATAAACTGCATAGCTACACTTATTCTACTGCAAATTTTAATATGTATACACCTTATTCATATGTTATATGATGTGTGTAATGACTTTGAAATGGTATAAAACCATGATTCCATGTTTGCATTGCTATAGGTTCTATTTGAGTTAAATTAATCATTTAAGGCTTGAACCGTGACATGCATAGCCACGCCTGTTCTAATGGAAATTTGAATATCTATATACACCTTATTCATGTGTTATATGATGTGTCCAATGTGCTTGTAGTGATAAAACCGTGATTCTATATTTGGATTGCTAGGTTTTGTTTTGAGCTAATTGGATCATTTTGGGTTGACCTTGACATGCATAATGGGAAAAGTGTCAAAAAAGTCATAAACCTATTGCATTAATGTCAATGTAGTCCTAAACCTTTTGATATAGTACCAATTCAATCATTTTGACTAATTTTGGCTGCATATTGCTAATATGGATGTTGGCCAGCTTATGTGACTCTGTCGATGCTAACGTGGATAAATTTTAACAATATTTCTTCTTATTGTTTTTATTTTTTTCGTTATTCCTTCTTTTGCCAGTGACCAACCACAACCATAGGCAATAGCTGAGTGGACCGGCCTCACTTGGGCAAGGGTATTCATTGACTAGCTAGGCAAGGGCTCCCCTCGCCAAATCTAGTGAGACCGGCCCTCACCCAGACCACGACGGCCTTGCCAAATTTGGCGAGGGGAGCCCACACCGGGGCTCGATCTAAGGTGATGCTTGGCAAGGCGGCTTGGCGTGGGCGAGGGTCGACCTTACATGGCCGGTCGACAACGACCCTTACCCAGGCAAGGCCAACTTGCCCAGCTATGGTCAGTGGTCTGTCATCAGCAAAAGGAGGAGGAAGGGAAAAAACAAAAAATGAAAAAAGAATAAAAAAATCAGAAAAAAAATAAAAAAATAAAATATTATTAGAAATTATCCACATCAGCGTTGGTAGTGCCACGTAAGCCAGCCGACATCCACATTGGCAATACTCAGCCAAAATTAGCCGAAAAGACTGAATTAATACTATGTTAAAAGGTTTATAACTAAATTGACACTTAAAAAAGTTTAGGACCAAATTAGCACAAATACAATAAGTTTGGGACTTTTCTAGCACTTTTCTCTATGTGTCAAGGGCCAGCGGTTCCTTAGCTGCGAAATAGCTTGTGCAGCGCCTGGCATATTGTTCATACCAAGCCACCTAATGTTTACTAGGGATGCGTTTGATAATCATTCTATTTCAAAAAATAATTTTTGCTTAGAAATGATTTTTTTTATTCCATTCGTAGAAATAATTGCTGAGCATTTGAAAGCATTTGGTAACTATCCAAAATTTATATTCTTAGAATAGAAAAAGAACAGAAATGCATTTGGTAATTGCACAAAATTTCTTTTTATTTTTGAATTTTTTTAATATTTCTTTCTTTTTTTTTCTCCTTTTTTCCTTTTATTTTTTTCTTCTTCTCCTTCCTTGACCCATGGCCGGTGAGGGCATTGCGGCCCTTGCCAACGAGGGCCACCCTCATTGTTGCCCTTGCCAAGTTGCGAGCCGCCCTCACTAGATTTAGCAAGGGTTTGGTGAGGGCAACCCTCACTCGGGCCACAAGGGTCCAACCCTCACTAGATCCGGCGAGGGCGGCCTTTGCTTAGGCCATGAGGGTCCAGCCCTCGTCCTCACTGGCCACCGACGAGGGCTGTGACGCCTTTGCTGGCCATAGGCCAGAAAAGAAGAAGAAGAAAAAAAAATTTCTTTTCCATTTCCGATTTTTGCTCCCAGAATTAATAGTGACCTTTTTTTTTTATTCTTGATTATGTTTCAAAACTGATTCTAGAAATAAATTTGTATCCGGGAATAAAAAATTTACCAAATGGATTTCTATTTTTTTTTTGTTCCCGAGAACAAAAGAATAGAATTAGGCACTATTTGGCCAGTTACCAAATAGGCCCTAGTTGTTCAAAAAAATAATACGGCGAATAGCTTCCTTATATTGGATTGTTCCATGCCCAGCATAGCTTGGGCGTCTAGTCCATCAAGCGAGACATACAAAATACTTTAGGTATGACAATTGGTTTCGGCCTGCCATGACTTCATCAGGAGACCGGCATAAGCTTCCGACCAATTTATGCTTGAAAGACCAACCACACCTTCAGAGCTCCTAAGGGTATATTCTTTCCATCATAGAACTCCTACTACCAATCGTACTAACACCACTCCCAAAACTCAATTGTATTTATCCCTTCTGCGTCATCACACTTCACCTGATAACCCCGAGTGCCACTCACAAGAGTACAAAACTACAAGAGAATCACAGTCCATGAGACGTGCATAACTATGCCTATTCTAATGCAAATTTGAGCGTGTATAAACCTTATTAATAAGTTGTATTGGAATAATAGAAAATGATGATTCCAAGGTTGGGTTTTATTTATTCTGTTTTGAGCCAATTAGATTTATTTGAGCTTGAAAATATAAAAAGGGTCATCATCTCATGCTTAATTTACTACACTCTCTATTTCGAGCCAAATGAGTTGATTTGAGCATAGAGGGAGTCTCAATGAGTTTACATGTGTTTGGCATAAATTTCCTTGGGCATGATGCTTTGAAATGCATGAGTTAATTTTGTCTCATGTATGTAAGAGATTAAATGAATGAAATTTGCCTCTGATATTGAAGGTTTACTGGTAAAACCGTTTTGAATCAGTATTACTGGCTTATTGTACTTGAAAGTGTCCTTGGCCAAAACCAATAGCTTCGATCGAGCGACGCTACCTTTGGTGATGCCCCTATGGGTGTAGGGAGGAGGTGTGGAATATGGGCGGGTGCCCTCAAATGCCAACAGGTACCCAATTCGTGATATATAAACAGTGGGATCGGGTGTCTCCGGTTTGGCAGGGTAGGTACCGGTAGCGCTTTTATGGAGTGATCTACCTGAGCTTGTAATTGTCACTGGCCATTAAACTTACTGTATTATGACGTTCTTTCATCTTATGACTGTATAGACTTGCCTATGCTTGCCTTCAATGAACTATGTTAATATACTCACTTTGATGCATATTAGATGGAGTTAGGATCACCACAACACTTCTCATGGTAATACGTCTCTTCTTTTATGCTGTCCATGTTATCTAATTGCATGACATGAACCTAATTCATCGTTTGAGCACGGGGGTGAAACTTCTGTCCTCAAGTTTCAAGGAGTCTCTTGGGCTCGCGGTTTACCCTGAAATACTTTTAGATATCAAAGATGGCTGCGTAGAGTTTCTTTGGATGTGTTGTTTCGAGTTAGACCCTTGTGTCTTTTTATCAAGGATAGCTTCCTACCTACCTTGTGCGCTTGCACTTCATGATCCGTCTAGTCGTGGACAATGGAGAAATTAAGAAGCTGGAATGGGAGACCAAGCACGGGAAGACGGACCATGAGGGACGTTGGTTTCACCGTTTTTATTTGAACTGACTATCTTACCACCGTTGTCACCATCACCACCTCGTCCCGCTCCTCTCATTTTTTTCTCCGGGCCATCTGTTTGATGCACCAAGCCGAAACCAATACAACTTGGAGACAAAGCTAGTTCTTAACTTTTAAGATTACCCAATGTTCTATGTTACAGTTTGATGTACGGGGTCGAGATTTTCTTGGTGGAACTATCCTAGAGGTGATCTTTTGTGCTGCTGTTGTTATGTAGCTTTGGATTTCTAAGTCGAATGAAAGCGATGATAAATTTCCTTTACATGTTTGTCCAAACTAAGATAATTAGATTATACTTTAGATTGCCCTTAAACGAACTTAGATATGGCTTAATTTGTCTCGTAAGGCAATCGTGAAACTTAAAGTTTTTGTTGAATATATGTCTCGAATTTAAGCCCGAAGCAAAAATCTAAATATTTTGAATTGGATATATTGCGGACGTCCGAAATCGAGCAAAAGAAATATTGGAAATTTGCTTTCCTAATATGCAAGAGCTGGCAGCAAAACAAGAAGAAATTTAAAACTCACATATTCACTTTCTTGATTCACATTGATGTCATTGGTCAAGAAAAGGAAAGTGAAGGTGGACTTCTTTTGTTGACCAACATGGGACTTCCTGATATATATGTTCAGGGTTAGGGGATGCTTTTAGCGAAGAAGTCTTGAAGTGCCGAAATAGAGTGCTTGGCAGAGAGTTTCGTGGGTCTTTCTTCGGCAAATTACGTTCAAGAGCTCAAGTGTTCGTAGCGATTAAATCTTGTGTTAAGATTTGTGTATAATTCTTTTGCGAGATTGAGAGATTATTTCGTAAGAAATTATGGGGCTAAACACTGTGTGAATTATTGGGTGTAATTGGGGCTTGGGAAATACTGAGAGTGTTTGAGTGACTCGAGTGTAGTTGTAATCTCCGTTGTATCGCTTGATTTATAGTGAAATTCCGTGCTGCTCTCCCCGTGGACGTAGGTCACTACAACCGAACCACGTAAATCTGGTGTTTGATTTATTTTCTTATTCTGTCAAATTTATTGTTTGATCGCTTGGCTTCCGCAACAATTGGTATCAGAGCTTGGCTTGGCTAAGTTGCAGCGAATCGATGGCGATAGAAGAAGGAAAAGTGAAAATCGACAGATTTGATGGGAAGGATTTTGGTTTCTGGAAGATGCAGATTGAGGATCAACTATATCAGATGAAACTACACGTGCCCCTGTCTGGGGAGAAGCTAAAGACGATGAAGCAAGCTGATTGGGAATCGCTGGATAGACGAGCTTTGGGTGTTATTCGGCTGACGTTGGCTCGTAACGTCGCGTTTAACATCGTGAATGATAAGACCACTGCGGGTTTGATGAAAGCCTTGTCGGACATGTACGAGAAGCCCTCTACGATCAATAAAGTCTACTTAATGCGACGTCTGTTTAATTTGAAGATGAGCGAAGGTGCATCAGTTGCTGATCATATTACTGAATTCAATGTGATTGTTAGTCAATTGAGTTCAATTGATATTGACTTTGAAGATGAGGTACGTGCTTTGATTCTAATATCTTCATTGCCTGATAGTTGGAATACTACTGTTACTGCTGTTAGTAATTCCTCTGGGTTAACAAGTTTGACGTTTGATGGTGTTCGAGATTTAATTCTGAGCGAAGACATCCGTAGAAGAGAATCTGGCGAACATGTATCTGCTGCTTTAGTAGGTGAAAATAGAGGAAGAATTGGTACACATGTTAGCAGAAGTAGTATGAACTCGAATAGACGAAGTCAGTCTAGGACTGGTGGTATTGTCTGTTGGAGCTGTGGCAAGAGGGGGCATCTTAGAAGGGATTGCCTTAAGCTGAAGAACGACAAAGGTAAGGGAATTAGAGTTGATCCTACGGAGGATGTTGCAGCTATAGCTGATGGTAATTCGGATGATGCTAATTATGTCTTGTCTGTCACTAATAATTCGTCGTTTGGCGGATGGATTATGGATTCTGGTTGCTCTTTTCACGCTACACCAAATAGGAACTGGTTTACTACTTATTAGTGCACGGATAATAGTAAAGTGCAGTTGGGGAACAATTATGAATGCGATGTTATTGGTGTTGGTGATGTTAGAATCAGAATGCATGATGGTATCGTGTGGACATTGACTGGAGTGAAGCATGTTCCTGAGTTGAAGAAAAATTTGATTTCCTTGAGTGCCCTAGATTCAGCTGGGTGTCGATATTCTTAAGAATGTGGAGTTCTAAAAGTTGTTCGAGGTGCTTTAGTGATAATGAAAGGAATCAAGCATAGTGGCTTGTATGAGCTTCAAGGAGAGACAGTGACGGAATTCGCTGCGGAGACGTCGAATGCATCTGTTCGAGAGTCTGAATTGTGGCATATACGTTTGGGGCACATTAGCGAGAAAAGCTTGAAGGTTCTAAGTGAAAGAAATTTGCTATGTGGTTATGTGGCTAACGAACTGAATGTATGCAAGTGCTGTGATTTAGATCAACGGCGGAAAGTGCAGTTTAGTACGGTTGTCAGAGAAACCACGGATATTGCAGAATTAATTCACTTGGATGTTCGCAGGTTGTCGCGATTTCCTTCGAGGAAGAATGCCAGATTTATGTTAATAGTTGTTGATGACTACTCGAGGAAGACGTGGATATTTGTGCTTAGGCTTAAGTTTGATGCTGTTGTCAGGATCTGGCAATTAAAAGCTTTGATCGAAAAGGAGACTGGTAAAACGATCAAGCAGGTGCGGACTGACAATAGTATGGATTTTTGCTCGGAGCTGTTAAACAAATTTTGCATGAAGGAAGGCATAGTGAGACACCGCACTAGTGTCAATGAACCACAGCAGGTTGCAGAGTTGATGAGCAAAATATTACTAGAGACGGCCCATAAAATGCTCTCTAGTGCTGGTATGGCTAGAAGATTTCTAGCGGATGCGCTTAGTATTGCGAGCTACCTGAAGAACAGATCCCCATCAACTGCGATTGAATGTCGGACTCTCGAAGAAGTGTGGTCAGGTAACGTTGCTGATTATTCTATTCTTAGAATATTTGGTTGTCCATGTTATGTTCGAGTTAGTGATGGTAAGCTTGATGGAAGGACAAGAAAGTGCATGTTCCTAGGTTATGCACAAGGTGAATGGGGCTATAAGTTGTGGTGCCCGAAATTAAATTCACATGTTATCAGCAGAGAAGTTACATATGACGAGTCTCCAGTACTTCTAGCTAGGAGTGTTAATAGCAGTGTTTATATAGATCTGAACGGTGTTCAGCTTGAGGTGGAGTTGCAACCAGAAACTCCTGAGGTAGCGAGTATTAACGAAGTAATCGACATGGATGGTGCTTGTAGCGAGGTGGAGCCTACTGAGCCAACGGTTGCTGTAACTGCTGAACTTGACAAGGTGCGTATTCGATCTCCGAATAGATATAGATGCAATGATGGTTTTGCTTTATTTGCGATTGAGGAGATTGTGTCGGAAAATCCTTATGGAGCGGTTAAAGGTACATGTGGAGTTGGTATTGTGATGAGGTCCACGGCTATGGCGAAGTTCAAGCGAGGCTTGGACTTGGAAGACATTTATGGCGGTTGAGCCCATCGGGGGCTGTGAGAGAGTAGTAGCGAAATTCGGATTTCTATCAAAGTGATTGTGACTTGGCTCAAACGTCGAGCCAAGGTGGAGATTGTTGAATATATGTCTCGAGTTTAAGCCCGAAGCGAAAATCTAACTATTTTGAATTGGATATTTTGCGGACGTCCGAAATCGAGCAAAAGAAATATTGGAAATTTGCTTTCCTAATATGCAAGAGCTGGCAGCAAAATAAGAAGAAATTAAAAACTCACATATTCACTTTCTTGATTCACATTGATGTCATTGGTCAAGAAAAGGAAAGTGAAGGTGGACTTCTTTTGTTGACCAACATGGGACTTCCTGATATATATGTTCAGGGTCAGGGGATGCTTTTAGCGAAGAAGTCTTGAAGCGCCGAAATAGAGTGCTTGGCAGAGAGTTTCGTGGGTCTTTCTTCAGCAAATTACGTTTAAGAGCTCAAGTGTTCGTAGCGATTAAATCTTGTGTTAAGATTTGTGCATAATTCTTTTGCGAGATTGAGAGATTATTTCGTAAGAAATTATGGGGCTAAACACTGTGTGAATTATTGGGTGTAATTGGGGCTTGGGAAATACTGAGAGTGTTTGAGTGGCTCGAATGTAGTTGTAATCTCCGTTGTATCGCTTGATTTATAGTGAAATTCCGTGCTGCTCTCCCCGTGGACGTAGGTCACTACAACCGAACCACGTAAATCTGGTGTCTGATTTATTTTCTTATTTTATCAATTTTATTGTTTGATCGCTTGGCTTCCGCAACAATTTTCTCCATGTTATTGAATTTTTCCAAATTAGTCTTATGAAACTCATCCGTTCAAGGTTTCCTTTAGAATGAATTTACATGGTTTCATCTTTTTGAGGAAAGTTTGTTTGCTAGATGGGTCACGCTCTTGGGACCTTTAAGCGATTCCAAATATAAAATGGCCTAATTCCAAAAAAAAACACCAATTTTAGGTTGAGCGACAATTCTGGTTCCGACTTTTTTTTGTCTTGTACATAAGCACAAACTTTCAGTCGAGTAACAACTCTGGCCCTAACTTTTTTTATCTCATAAAAAATCACCAACTTTCATTTAAATTCCAAATCTGGCCCTCCTTGACTTAAAATCATCAATTATCCAACTTAATTATTCCACGTCAACAATAAATCCACGTGGCTTGCTGAGTGGATTTAAAGTACTATTCATTGTCTTATTCTCTAAGCCACAGCTTGAAGAATAACGGTGAAACTGTTCGTCTCCTTCATTTTACCAGTAAGTCAGAAAGATCTCTAGATTGAATTTCTCTGGTCGTAATCTAAAGTTGTAGACCACCGCCTATCAACAGGCGCCATGGACGAGATTCGCCAAGCTCACGACCATACCCTTTTTTCTCAAACAAGATGACTTCAGATAGAGAAAGCCAACAGGAGGTCAGATTTGTGATAAATGTAAAAGTTAGTCATTTTTTATAAGACAAAAAAAAGTTAGGGTCATAAATGTCATTTAACCTAAAGTTGGTACATTATTATGAGACAAAAAAAATTGGGGTCAAAATTGTCACTCGACCTAAAATTTGTGCTTTTTTTTTTTGGAATTAGCCCAATATAAAATGGGGTGGAACTTTGCAATACTTGTATCAGATTTAAGAATACTATATAAGATATTATTCAGTTCATACCTGTAGATACAAACTAGCAAATGGCCATAATAATATCGAAGTGACATGGAAAGCGGTATTATTTATTGGGTGAATTTTATGTTTCATTAGATGGTTATGTACTCAACACCACGCCCCCCCCCCCCCATCTCTTCCCCCAAAAAATAAAAATAAAGTAAAAAAGAAGAAGGTAATTTCAAGTAGATAGCGAATGGCCGATCATTAGCTATGCGAACCTCACAAAATGTATTTAACGTACTTTGATGAGTAAAATATTATGAATATTGAAATCATATCCGATGTTTCAATTTCATGCTCACATAATAGGTAGGATGTTTCTAACTTTATTTTCTATAACCGTTGTGCAGGCGGGTAACTCCTAATTTTTTAATTGGGTTAATACCACAAAAAATCTGAACTGGTACACTTTTGATAGATTTGTACTAAACTATTTTTTTAACCATAAAAAATCCCAAACTGGTACATCTGTGATAATTTTACCCAAAACTATTTTTTTGACCACCAAAAACTCCAAACTGGTACACCTGTGACAATTTTACTACGAACTAATTTTTTAATATTATTATTTTTTTCGAATTTTTTTAGTTTTTCTTTTCTTTTCTTTTTCCTTTCCTTTTCTCTTTTTTTTTTCCTTTGTCTTCATTGGACCAACAATGGATTGTTATATTGTAATTGATACCACAATAACGTGACACGTAACATAAATGCTACATTTTGACCAAAAAAAAAATATAAATGCTAAATGAAAGAGTTTCTTTTATATGCATGAATTTTCATGCCAACCACTTTTTTCTACATTTAAATGTCTCGCGAAAAAGGCATTATATTATTGTTGTGTCTTTCTTATTTTTGGGTGCAAGCGGATAGGCAAATTGATGGGATCCAACGCAGGCTTGTTACCTAAGCTTGGAGTACAGCTAATCAACAAATTCTATACGTCCTACTTGCCAATTTAATTTAACAGATTAATTTACAAAATTAGTATATTTTATATATAAGATGAGAGATATTATATGTTCATGGCAATTCATAAATCAATATGATTACTTGAAATATATAATAAATAAAACGCAAGAAGAATTTTTTGAACTATTTCTAATTGATATAGTAAGAATTATAAAGAAAAAAAATTATAGATACAAACTTACGAATTTAATTTCAATTTAATATGCCTTACCAAATTCACACTTCCTGAATTTTTTTTGGTTTGAGGTTAAAGATGAAGGAAAAAAAAAAGAAAAGGAAAGGAAATAGAAAAGATAAGAAAAACTAAAAAAATTCGAAAAAATAAAAAAAATAATATTAAAAAATTAGTTTGGGGTAAAATTGTTATAGATGTACCAGTTTAGGATTTTTAGTGGTCAAAAAAATAGTTTGGGGTAAAATTGTCACAGATGTACCAGTTTGGAGTTTTTTATGATCAAAAAAATAATTTGAGGTAAAATTGTCACAGATGTACCGGTTTGGGGTTTTTTATGGTCAAAAAAATAGTTTGGGGTAAATCTGTCACAAGTGTACCAGTTTAGGATTTTTCGTGGTATTAACATTTTTTTAATTTCATGTTTCAATTTGTTTGCAATTATGATAGTTAACTTAAAAAAAATGTTGTAAGAAAACATAAATATTATATAAATATGTCAATTTAATATCTTTATGAATAAATTTGTTTGATTAGCTCTAATATTTTTATTTTACAAAAATAGATAGCGATTTTTAAATTTAGTATTTTATAATTTTACAATCAACTTTAAGAGAGAAGGCTATTTGGGTAATAGATAAAGGCTATTTAATAGCTAAAAGGAAAGAGATATTTTGGTTAATAGTGAAAGAGAGAAGGTTATTTGATTGGTTAGAGTGGTGAGATATCAGAGAAAATCTTATTTGATTGGTCCGAATGAAAAGATATTAAAGAGAGATTGTTAAGAGGAGAGACATATTCTAGAGAGTGATATTTTTTTTTCTTTGTCTGTTATATTCAAACTCTCAACTCACTTTCAAACTTTGAAACTAAATATTCCCACTTCTAACCTCCCTAAAAGGTGGGGGAATCGAACTCCCACCTTTTCCTCCCAAGTAGGAAAGGTAGCCACTAGGGCAAACCTAAGTAGCTGTAGAGAGTGCTATTTGATCGGTCCAAAAGATGGATATTTTGGGTGATAAAGCAAAGTTGGAAACACCCCTATGTTGGAGATACCCATTCATTTTCATACAGCAGGACTTTTTTTTTTTAAACTTATATACTGTGACTCACATAATAAGATAAGATGTTCCTTACTTTATTTTTTATAATCGTAAGAGCAATTCACACCGATCGCGATGGATCAACCTCTCATATTTTAATTCAATGTTTCAATTTTATTATTAATTATAATACTCAAGTTAAAAAAACATGTTGTTAGACAATACGAACATTATAATTTACAATTAACTTTAAGAGAGAAGGTTATTTGATTGGTCAGAGGAGGGAGATAATAGAGAGATGACTGTTTGATTGGTCGGAGGAGAGATATATTAGAGAGAGATTGGTCTAAGGAGAGATTGAAGATATATTGGGAGTGGATCATTTGATTTGTCAGAGGAGAGATATATTAGAGAGAGATTGGTCTGAGGAGAGAGTGAAGATATATTGGGAGTAGATCATTTGATTGGTCAAACGGGAGGGATAAACTCCGTTGGAAGCACTCCTTCGGTTTTTATATAGTGGGGTGTACATAAAAGTCATGTAGATTGTCCTATAATATCAAAATTTTAGTGGAACCTCTTTTGCTTTATCATTAAATGTCGCATCCCGAACTTTATTTTGGTTTGTTTGCATCCTTGAACATTTTTAATTTATTCAACATGTTCAAAGCTGCTAATCAGACAACATATCTAACTTCACATTTTGGCCTCTATCAAATTTAAATGTAACAAGATAGACAAATTAGGGTTTTATTATTTTAGAGAAGATTCCAAGAATTAGAAATGTTCTCCATGGGTTTTTCTCTTTTCACTTTAGTCGAGCGAATTTTCACATTTACTATCCATTTTAATTTAAAGTAGATTGGCAATCATCACATTGGTTCGCTAGCAATCCAATCGACACTTTTACATCAGAAAGTATGAGGAAAGTTAATTGAGAAGAGCTCCTCGTCAAGATTTCATTTATTACCACACTACCTTAATTAGACCACATTCTGAAACATGGACATGACCCGTAAAAGACTCTGAACTCGGGGGGCAGCTCAAAGGGGCACCAAAAATGGCAATTGAGGGATCAACACAAGCAACCATAGCTATGACATGATCATCTCCGAGGACAGCTAAGCTATATGGAGGGACCAATGAAGCCCCCCATCAATGCTTGTACCAGACGCAACATCTTCCTCCAACCAAATAACCTAAAATGCCACCATTACTGGTTAGGTTTTCACTTTCTTGCTCGGAGGAAAGGAAAAAGTAAGGAAAGATTATTCCCCCATTCACGTCCTGTGAGAAATCAGATTGGGTTTTAAAAGCTGTTGGCAAAATTTGGTGCCTTGGATTACGATGTGTAACTGTTGTGGATACTCTCTCTCTCTCTCTCTCTCTCTCTCTCTCTCTCTCTCTCTCTCTCTTCCCTCCCCCCCCCCCTCCCTCTCTCTGCGCAACAACTAAATCCTCCCCGTATCCCGTTCGTTTCTCAACTGAACCCTTATTCTTGTTCTATAAATTGAACCCTTCGAGGTATTCTCACAGAACCACAGTCCTTAAAACCCTCTCTCTCTCTCTCTCTCTGTGGCTCGCTGTGTGTATGTGTGTGTTTTATTTGGTTGCCCTTCCTCTGGTTTTTTTAACTCAAAGATGAACGCGAAGGTGGTGGTTTCTCTCGGTGACCTTGTGATGTTTTTCATTTAGGGGGTGCAAGCAAAAGACAAATCAGCAGTGAACTTGTTTTTGCCCTCTTCACTGGTGGGTCATTCTTTTTTTTTCTCAAATATCTAGACAAACAAGTTTTGTTTTTTTTAAAAAATTCTCTCCTGTCCTTTGTTTCACTTTACTCTTGTCCTCATGATATGAGTAGAGAGAGAGAGAGAGAGAGAGAGAGAGAGAGAGTTACGGTTAGGGTTAGGGTTTTGCCTCGAGTTCCATTCTTTCTTTTCGCCTTTTGGTTTCTTTTCTCTTTTGCATGGATCGATCGGTGGCCCAACTCAAACACCAGTCACTGTTTGCTGCTGCATCATCATCAAGATTCACAGATCTCTCTTTTCTTTTGCTCTTTCTGGGAGAGGTAATCAGTGGGGTTAAGATTGGGAGATTAATGACCCTTTTACAAGGCGCTCTCTCGCTCCCATCTCAAGAAAAAGCCTCTTTGATGAATTGGGAATCTTGATGATGCTGCAGTGGCAATATTTGGCTATTCTTTATAAAATTTCAAACCTCCAAGGCTGGGCAAGTAAAAACGCACGTTCCCAGACCATGACGGAGTAGCAGGAAGCATCAGGAGATTATCTATGGAGGTAAAAGTTGGTTATTGGACTTATAAATAGTACTTACATCTCAAACTATGTATGAACGTCTCTTTAAGTCCCACTCAAAACACATTGGAACCCATAAAGAAACATTTTCTTGATTTTGCTGCTTTGAGAGAACTTAGATCTGCTGTACTACTTTATTTCTGCTTGTACTTCATGTTTGGGTTGAGAGCGAGGCTCGTGGGCATGATCCATATGATGATGTCCCATGTGGAGCTTTGTTATTTGTGACCATTTTTTTATGCAATGCTTGTGATGTTTGAGTTGTGTCCCTGAGCTTTTGCAGAGGAGTTTGAGTGCCCCAACCACCTGAAGTCTGCATATTTGTCTGTTCGTTATGGGCTTTTCGACATGATAGAGGGGGATGACGTTTTTACTTCGTTGATAATCTGTGGTTATAGGTTTTCTCTGCTCACGATTTCTCTTTTCTTTTTATTGGCTGATAAATGGTTTCCCCTTTCAATCTCCTAATTCATAAACCTTTCTTTTCAATTTATCCTTGGGATATCAATATCTTGACGTTAATTTCATAATACTTGAGTTTGTGAAAAACAGGCTGTTATAAAGTAAATAAAATATATTACACAAATTTGGATAGCCCAGTACATGGACAGGAAGTGTATGCCAGTGCTTTAACGATTATGATCCATGGGCATGTAAGAATGCATATTATGATTAGGCTGGGTCTTCTCTGTTAATCTAAATATTGAAAAACACATCAGTTTATCTATGAAGACCATCTAAGAAAGGAGAAGTTTTTTTTTTTTTTTTTGGTAAAGGTAAAATCTAAGAAAGGAGAAGTTGAGGAAGTCTGAGTCTTGAATTTGTGCGGTTTTATATATGCTAATCAATACGAAGACGATGATTAGTTAAACAAGGTATGTATTTTGGGTTCAAATCTAAGTATTCTAAATACTAATACGAGTATCAGATCAATGATTTTTCAACTTGTGGTGTCAAAGCATATGCATGTAGACTTAGAATCCTAGTTGATGCTTAATCCAGAAGAAAATCTACGAACTGTGTCTAAATTGATGGCTTATAAGTTGTGGAATATGATGTTTCAAAGTTGTGCAATTTCGAAATTGATCTGAGGTTAATGTTTTCCATGTCATAATGGGGATATGCTGCAAGCTTCATGCAATGATTGACCCACGCAGTGAGGAATTTCAACATTGAAGTGTGCAATTAGAATATTTGAATCAAAAGGGTGTTCCGGAATTTTTCGCGGAACTGATTTGGAGCTTTTATTACTCTTAGTGTGACGATTAGTGTATAAATTTCATGCCCAGATTTATTTTAAGTTTTGAGAATTTCGAGGTTGAATTCTTTGATTAGGATAAAAAAAACCGAAATTGGCATTTTGCAATTTGACAATTATACGTGTTATTGCATCCAATTGGTTTTGGGGCTCTGGTTTATATGTAATGTCAATTCTATCCGGTAAATTTTGTTCCATTTCAACATCTGTGTGAAGGTAATTTCAAAATGGAAGTTTTCATATTTTACAACACAACGGAATTGACCATAGTAGCATTAGAAGTTGAATTTTTATGTATCTTGAAATTGACACGATCAAGTTTCCCACTCTTATTTCGGTGGATTGGATGCCTCAATTTTGCACGATAGTTTGTTTTGCTAGGAAAATCTCTTATACTGTTTAAAGATAACAAAACAATCCAAGACTATTAACGCTTACATGGTTTTATAGAATCTGCTAGTAAATGCACAAGTCAATATGTAGATAGAGTTCTAACGGGATTGTCCAAAGGTTGGTAGAGCTTCGGCTCTTCAATGGTTGACCAAGTTATTGGACATAGAATGTGTTTAAAGCTGGATGGACATGAGTAGAAGTTGAACACACTGTAGAACGAAGATATCATTGAAGCTTGGATGTACCAATAAAGGGTAAACAGCTGAGTAGAACCAGAAAACGTTAAAACGGTTAGGAGGATTAGCTAGTAGAACGTGGATAGCTAGTTTCATCGTGAAGCATGATAGGTTGGAAGGACAGTGAGCAAAAGCAGCTGTCGCTACAGAAGACGTGTAACATGTTTAGGTGCTTGGATAAGAGTTCCTGGACTCTTTCCAATTTGACTTGAATTCAAATTGATGCCTAGCAACTACTTTCAAGATCAAGAATTCGCAGAAAGTGAACCGGAGAAGATTGAAAGCAACAGAGATGGCGACTATGAAGAAGCAGCGTTGACTTTATTTGGGAACTGCCACTGCAGACTAGCAGACGGTCGTTTGAGGTATAGCACTCAATGCAAGGGAAGCAATAGGGGGAACGACCAAAATTAGTCTAATGCTCCGAGCATTCGTCTTCAATTTGTTCTTGTTTGTAGAAGCTGTGTAAATACTATTGTATTCTCTATAAGTGTTGCTTCAATTTGTAATTAGAGAAAAAAATGTTTTATGGTATTAGAGGTGCTTGTATTCGAAGAACTATCTACTAAGCTTCATCTAGAAACGGCCATATTTACAAACTATAAAATCTTTACTAGCGATTCTAACTTTATTTATTGTTATTAGTATGGTAGAGTGGACGCATGCCAAGAGGACGATGGAACCACAATAACTTTATTTGCAATACCTTCTATCTCTTCAAATCTTTTACTAATTGTTTGATAAAAGAAATTGCATTTGCATAATTGATCTGTTTCCACACAAGCGTACTTGCAAACCTTTTCGCCAAGAAGTTTTAAGTTTCTTAAAAGAATCCATTCAACATTTCTAATTAGTTGGTATCAAAGCAAGTTGCCCAAATTTTTTGTCATTTTGTCATTTTCAGTATGTTATTTTTCAAAACTCACATTGATTTATGAAAGGTACCATTTTCTCCTTTTTCCGACATTTAAATGGAACTTAGTCTTCCTAGCTTTGCCCATTTTTGGCAGTGATTGGTTTCCGGTTCGGTCCGATGGAACCAGTCACTTTTTTTTTCCCAATACTTGATGCCATCTTTTCGTGTTGAATTAAGTGATATTTATGTAAGGGTTAATACCACGAAAAATCCTGAACTGGTACACTTGTGATAGATTTACCAAAAACTATTTTTTTTACCATAAAAAACCCTAAACTGGTATATTTATGACAATTTTACTCCAAACTATTTTTTTAACCACCAAAAACCCCAAACTGGTACACGTGTGACAATTTTACCCCGAACTAATATTTTAATATTTTTTTTTTCGAATTTTTTTAGTTTTTCTTTTCTTTTCTTTTTCCTTTCCTTTTCTTTTTTTTTTCCTTCATCTTCATTAGACCAACAATGGATTGTTATATTGTAATTGATACCACAATAACGTGACATGTAACATAAATGCTACATTTTGACCCAAAAAAAACATAAACGCTAAATGAAAGAGTTTCTTTTATATGCATGAATTTTCATGCCAACCACTTTTTTCTACATTTAAATGTCTCGCGAAAAAGGCATTATATTGTTGTCGTGTCTTTCTTATTTTTGGGTGCAAGTGAATAGGTAAACTGATGGGATCCAACGCAGGCTTGTTATCTAAGCTTGGAGTACAGCTAATCAACAATTTCTATACGTCCTACTTGTCAATTTAATTTAACAGATTAATTTAAAAAATTAGTATATTTTATATATAAGATGAGAGATATTATATGTGCATGGCGATTCATAAATCAATATGATTACTTGAAATATATAATAAATAAAACGCAAGAAGAATTTTTTGAACTATTTCTAATTGATATAGTAAGAAATTATAAAGAAAAAAATTATAGATACAAACTTACAAATTTAATTTCAATTTAATATGCCTTACCAAATTCACACTTCCTGAATTTTTTTTTGGTTTGAGGTTAAAGATGAAGGAAAAAAAAAAGAAAAGGAAAGGAAATAGAAAAGATAAGAAAAACTAAAAAAATTCAAAAAAATAAAAAATAATATTAAAAAATTAGTTTGGGGTAAAATTGTCACAGATGTATCAGTTTAGGATTTTTTGTGGTCAAAAAAATAGTTTGGGGTAAAATTATCACAGATATACTAGTTTGGAGTTTTTTGTGGTCAAAAAAATAGTTTGGAATAAAATTATCATAGATGTACCAGTTTGGAGTTTTTTATGGTCAAAAAAATAGTTTTGGGTAAATTTGTCACTAGTGTATCAGTTTAGAGTTTTTCGTGGTATGAACCATTTATGTAATGATCCTCAAATTGAAAAGACAAATAAAAAAACGTGCTTCACTTAGGGTTTAGTTCACATTTTACTAATTTTTTTAAAGAAATAAAAAAATTAAAAAGTATATCTAGTTGGTCTCGTCCGGTCTAGTTTCGACACTCCCAGGAACTGGACAAAATCGATAGGTTCAGTCCGGTTTGGGCAGTTCTTAGTTTGGGTGGTTCGTTTTGCACACCCTTACTCATTTTGCAATTTCAATTGGTGCACGACTCTTGCAACATTTTATGAATAATTAGACGAAAGATGTTCCCCATAACATTTTGCCAAATGAAAAATTGTAAGAGAAAAGAGGCAATCAATCACCTTTACAAATGGATACATAGATATTTAATAATCGTGCTTTACAAATGTATCCATCATGCAAAAGCTTTTGTCATTTTAAAAGGAAAAGGAGTAATGTCGACAGTTTTCAAAAGGAATCGTCCATATTTTATAACCCGATCAAAGACGTTATCAGAGGACGGTAAAATACAACAACAAAAAAAAAAATAAGACCTAAAATTTAAATTGAAACATCATAAAAGGAACGCAATCCATGTTCATGTAGTTCATCCAATCTTTTGGATTTAGAAATCTCACATGAGACCTATACAATATATGATTGAATTAGACTCTGAGCAGCTCAATCTATGTTGCAAGTCCAACACCCAATGCACCTAATCCCGTGTGTGCACCAAATAAATTTAATCGAATCAAATTGAAAAGTTTGGTCTATTGATTTCTATTTGACGGTTAAAAAATCAATAGAGACGAACCAAACCGAATAATTCACATTAACTATAATCCTTTTCTCCTATATGATGCTCAAAGCATGCATGTTGAAGTGGGTACTTCTCCTAGGATCATGAATCTAGAAGAAGGATTTTTTTTTGTTTTCTCATTTATATATTGTGATATCCCTCTCTTCCTATTTTGTTAAAAAAATTAAGCAACGTGCTTATCGATTATTTTACTTGTGCGTCAACTTGATATTAATGATTTGCAATCGAACTAGACCGAAGTTGTTGGTTTGGTTTGAGACATGATTTAATTGATCCGGTATGGGTTTAGGTTGAGATTTTCCAAACCGATAAGTTTGGTGTGGATTGAAAATTTTCTCCAAACCGAACCATGAAAACCTAAGTTGTACAAACTCCTCATTTCATTCCAGGAAAAGATAAACGCAAAAAAATATTGAGCTATAGTGGGCTGAATTCGCCGAGTTAGAGTGAAATTGAGTCCACGAATGGAATGGTCTGGGAGCTTTCAAGGCAGTTTGTTGGGCCTGCGCAGCTTATCCAATAGACATTTTCAGGCTTATGAACGAACTTGATTTTTGATGAAGATCCAAATAAAAATTTGGATAAATACAATGAAAAACTACAAATTAGTACATCTGTGATAAATTTACCCTCACCGTCAAATTGTTAAGTTGTATGACTAGTGACAATTGACGGATATACCAGTTGTGGGTTTTACTCTCAATTTGTCACATGTTACCAGTTTTTGATTTTTCATGGTATTAATCCAATTGAAATGAAACTAACGAAGAGTAAATTTACCATAAGTGTACCCGTTTGGGGCTTTTCAATGATCAAAAAATTAGTTTAGACTAAATTTGTTACAAATGTACTAGTTTGGGATTTTATATGATCAAAAAATTTGTTTGGAGTAAATTTGTTATAGGTTTACCCGTTTGAGGTTTTTTATATTATTAACCCTAAAAATTTACAAAGAGATGGTTAGCCCAATTTCGTAATGATTATTCCAGCAAAAAAATTATCTTCTTGATTATGCCCACAGTACAGAGCTACTGAGATTATTTATGACATTTACAATATTCTATGGTATTCTTAACTTGATTTACGACACCGAGATCCTAACATTGCTGTGAATTGTAAACTATGGAGAATGACCTATGTTTTAAATTAGCATGCCATTAACATTTTTAATCGATTGCATAGTAATTTTGAGTAGAAATTGCACCCAAAATGGAAGGGAGCTAGGCTGCAATACCCATCCGTCGAGCAATCATCAAAAGTGATCAACTATCCGATAGATCTTATCATTAGGTGACACAGAGGGCCAATAACAATCACATCATGTCACCGTAATTCTTGTCATTCATCTAATCAAATGATAACATGGTATGCTGAGTGTCATTAAATATTTTCTCATGAAATTGATGAAATGTACCACAAGCCCTAAATAAAAAGTATCAATGTATCTCTAGATTCTAGCTTGATGGCACAGCTTGTTAAAAATTGGCTGCTGTACGGACAGACCACATTTCAAAGCAATAAAAGCAACTCAAGCATATGTATATTGAAACAAAAATATGACTTGTGTGCACCTAGCACAGTAGCTAAATTGTGTCTTTTTCACAAGATTACAAATTTGAGTCATGCTGAAACCGAAACTGTAACTAAATTGCGTCTTAAGCATTTGTGAGGACAAGCCACATGGGCAAGCCCCTACGAAACTTTCACATATTTTTTCCATTTATCGTTTATTTTATTATAGAATATACTTCATCCCTTGAGAATTTCATAGTTAGATATGACTCATAATTTCAAATTTGAACCTAGGTTTCTTATGAAATATCACTACAAAAAATGTATTTTAGTGACGAATTTTGCCACAAAAAAATGGAAAAATTCGTTGCTAAACGAATTTGAGACAAAAAAAATTTCGTCGCTAATTCGGTGTTGCAAAATTTAGCAACGAAATATATTCGTCGCTAATTTATTTTTTCAATTTTTTTCCCTATATTCTTCACCGGACCGGCGACCGACTAAGGCCGGCGAGTTCAACCTTGTCAGCCATGGGCCAGGTTGGCCCTCACCAGCCATGGGCCAGACTGGCCCTCACCGGTGTTGGCGAGGGTGAGGTCGAGTGGCCTCGCCATAGCTGCTCGACCTCGCCTAGATCTGGGGGAGGCCGAGCGACCTTGCCATGGCCACTGCTCGACCTCACCGTCTTTGGGTGACGGCAAAAAATATCGAATCGAGTCATCTCTTTTTTCTGACTCTGGCAATCTTTCTAGAGAGCTCTTCAAACTCGATAGATCTAGAAGCCAATCTGTGGTAGTTTTTGTCGAATGAAGCCAGAAAATTTCAATGTGCAAAGGCAAACTTGGTACCACAAAATAAGAGCAGCAAACAGAATGTCGCTCTTGCAGGAGCAGAGAAAGAAGAAAAGAGACGACCTTGGTCCTTTCCTTTCGATGTAGAAACCCAAAACCCAAACACAACTCAAGAAACTTAAAAGAGACGATTTTGAAGAATCATCGCTTATCTTCGCTAGGTCAGAGGAGAACCCAGAATTTCACAGTTGCAAAATCAAAAGCCAACTACAGCTCATACAAGAAAAGGGCTATGAAAGAACCCACCTTTTTGTCACAGTAAAATACAAGAACAACTCGTATAATCACATCCGGGAAAAGGGGGGAAAAAAAGAAGAGATTAGGGATGTTGGAAGATAGCGAGGCTCAAATTTGCCTTAGATCTGGCAACTGACAGGAACCTCGCCATGGCTGCGACCGGTTTTGGCCGCCCCGCTAAGATACGGCCGGTTCTCAGTGCCTGCCCAATTTCATTTCCTCTCTCCTCCGTATTCTTGTGAATCATCACAGCCTCTTGTCTCCTTTTTTTTTCACGTGTTCTCGCTCTTTTTCATAGCGGAATCCGCACTCATTGGCGGCGGCGACGGAGGAGGTGGATATTGGTTTTGGAAGTTCTGGGAAGTTGTCCATGAAGAAGATGATGATGTTTTGTGACGAAAATGAAAGCGAAGCATAAGCAAGAAGCAAAAGCATTTCCAATGATCTTTTCTACCTTTCTCGGCCTCGGCTTCTCCTCTTCTTCTCTTCCTTTTCCTTCTCTTTTAGCGACGATTTTTTTTTTTCGTTGCAAATTAGCGACAAATTTTATTTTTGTCGCTAATTTTTTTTCGTCGCAAATTCTATCGCAAATTAGCGATAAATTTTTTTTCTTTGCAAATTCCGTGGCAAATTAGTGATGAATATTTTTTCGTCGCAAATTCCGTTGGAAATTAGCGACGAAAAATTTTTCGTCGCTAATTTTCCTTGGCTAAATCCTTGTTTTTTTTTTTGTAGTGTATGCTTAAAGAATAACCAATGAACAAGATGAATTGATTGATAAGTGTACATTTTCCAAATTTGGTATCCATTCATTTTTATATATGTCAAAAGGTCGTCTTCAGTAGGAGCATGGTTTTAGGGTAAAACCTATAACCTAAGAACTTGACCGGTGAGAACCGATAGGTTCTAGGTTCCAAGGCATGTAGGGTAGGTTTCAGGTTCCAAAATCTGGATAACCTATTACGACGGGTAAGTTCTCAATTTCACCTATCTAGAACCTGAAACTTGGAACCTATAACCTATAACCTATAACCTAAACAAGTGTTTTGTATTTTTTTTTTGTTTATGTCTTCGTTTGATCCTGTGGTGTTTCTTGGCATCAAATGATGATTATATAATCCGAGACCACTAATCTGAGCTTTTATTTTTTGACTTGTTAATATTTTATAATAGTTGTGTATCTAAATATAAGTTATGTTCATTAGATATGATGATTCATTGCAATTGTTTAATTAATAATATAGGTGGAACCTAGGTAGACTCTGGAACCAACCTAGAACTTGTGATAGGGTAGATTCTATATTCCAAAAATGAAGGAACCTACTCTCATAGGTAGGTTTCAGGTGGAATTTGTAAGGAATATGGAACCACTCATCTCTAGTATCGATTCACGCAATAATTTCTCATTTTAATTATATTTATTTGAACCGTAATGCTAGAAAAATTAGTTTTTTGTATTCTCTTTTGTGAATGAAAAGCTTGTTTAATATTATTGTGTTCATTTTTGTTTTGTTTAACTAAAAAAATAAAATAAATAAAAAAGACATGTTAGACCTTGGAACCTACCTTGAAACTTGTACCTAAGGGTAGGTTTCAGATTCTTTGTTC